>JASDQU010590168.1:90363-100710 GCA_032191745.1 Picea mariana | reverse complement strand
AATTCTTCAGGTAGTGATGCAGATTTGAGCCCGTCCACATCAATTTTGGATTTAGGAATGATAGGATTTTATGCCAAATCAATTTTGTAATAGGACAATCCCAAAAGACGTGGAAGATTGTTTCCGGATTGCTGTGACAGAGGAAGCACATATTTGGACCTATCCATCCCCATCGAAGAATAATATCCCAAGTTAGAATCTTGTCATTTGCAGCTAGCCATATAAAGAGTTTTAATTTCAAAGGAACGGTCCAATGTCAATTTTTTTTTTGCCAACCTGTACAACTTTGTAACCAGATAGTAGATGAGATGGCGTTATAAACATTCTTTATAGTTATTTGACCAGAGTTATCCCCACCATTCCAAATATTAATGTCTTCTGCTACATGAAGACAGATCCCCGCACCGCTTAGCGCCAAGCAATATGCTGTCCATTCCTGAGCTAGTGCGCTCAATAGTCCCAGTTCAATACTAGATTTCCACTTTGTGTGGGAAATCCTGTCGTCAGGGAGAATTTGTGCTTGAAATAGGTAGTAAATTTTTGAGAAATTAAGATGTTCCAGTAAACCCCGTGAGAGGTATGTCTTTGTTCCAAGATCCAATATTGCATCCCTACCAATGTGTATTTCAAGACTCGAACTAGGTTTCCAACATAACCAATGGTGAATGAATTTAAGGTTCTTTAAAAGAGATCTCCAGATAGGTGATGCACTATATGAACAAATATCAGGAATTCTTAGCCATCGAGCAAGAGAAAGCGAATAAATATATTTCCCAAAGTTGATACGGTGCCAAATACCATCCTGTGTTAATACACGCCATAGCATTTTTGTTGCCAAAGCTTGTTTGAAAAGTGTAAGATTGCGCAGTCCCCAGCCACCTGTCGCCTTTGGCTTAGCGATAAAATCCCATCTACAGGGATGAAGAGAATGTTGATTTGTGTTGCCATACCAAAGAAAAGAAAACATCAATTGCCTGATCTTGTTCAAAATGGAGGGAGCAATATTGGCGAGAGCCATCCAGTAGACAGCCTAGCCTTCGAGCACCGATTTTAGGAGAATGTATCTGCCACCCAGAGTGAGCCAGTGATTGCACCAATGTGCAATACGATTCTCAAATTTTATTAGCAGCCAATTCCAATTAGTTGTTTTGTAGCAGTCCGACCTAAGGAAGTAGCCAAGGTATCTAAAACCCTGTGAGAGCTCTTGATAACCAAAAGGAAAGATGGATTTATAGGTTTCTAAATCTGTCACCAAAAGGCCAGAGTAGTGGAAGGTGGATTTTGTTTCAATTATCTGAAGGCTAGAAGCACAACAAAAGAAATTTAGGATTGATTTGATTTCCTGCCATTCTTTTAAGTCCGCTTTAGTGGAAATAATAATGTCATCCACAAAGAAAAGGTGCAACACTTTAATCAATCTTGATACCTTAATGCCAGTGATAATTCCCTCCTATTGTCGCATCTTGATTAGAATACTCAGACCTTCCAAAGCCAATATAAAAAGGAGTAGGGAGAGAGGACATCTCTATCTCAAACCCCTTTCATTTGTGAAGGAGGATGTAGCTTCTCCATTAACCAACACCGCAATGGTCGCACTAGTCACAGACCCCATGATCTAGTTTGTGAAAAGATAACCAAAACCATATTGCAATAAAATCATTCTAAGATAGTCCCAAATGACACAGTCGAAAGCCTTTTTTAAATCCAGCTTTAAGATCAATGTGTGTAATTTTTTTGCTTTATACTGTGTGAAACCTCTTGGGTCGATCCAACTGCGTCAATAATTTGCCTACCTTTGATGAAACCCAGTTGTTCCTCCGAGACAAGACCAGACATAAAAGGTTTGATTCTATCGGCGAGGAGTTTAGTGATAAGCTTATAACAAAGGTTGCAAAGAGCGATAAGACAAAAATCGTTGAAGGTGTAGGGATGATTTGATTTTGGGATCAATGTCAGAAATGTAGAATTTAGAGCATGAGAAACTGTACCTCTAAGTCTGGAGTTTTCAACGAGATCCCAAAGATCATCACTGATCAGGTAAAAAAATTTGAGGTAGAATTCAACTGTCCAACCATCTGGGCCTAGAATTTTGTCTTATTTGAAGGTGTTGAGTGCCTTCCAGATCTCCTCTTTTGAGCAAGGAGTGTAGAGTAGTTCTTCCTCACTGTCATTGATGATTATAGAATAAAGACCAGTGATTGTTGCTTGATTAATAAAATTTGTGAGTCCTTTCTCTCTGTAGGCATTTTTGAAGTGGTAATGAGCCTCATCAAGGAGATTTTATTGACCAATGATAGGGACAACATCTTCCGAATTAAGCTCCTAGATATGCTTGGAATTCCTTCTGTGGCTCGCATATTTGTTGAAATACTTGGTATTGCTTTCACCACAATTGATCCAGGTGGCCTGACTTTTTTGTCTCCAGTGAGATTCTTCAATTAAAAGAAGATTTATCTGCTCTGTCTCAAGTAGTTTTAAGTTTTGTTGTAGATTTATGAGTTCATTACCCCGAATCTCAGAGATTTCAATAATTAGATCATGATTTTTCTGTTCAATCTGAGACAGTATATCAAATGTCTTTGATAATTGCTATCTGGCCCAACCTTTTACTTTTGTTTTTAGTAGCTTTAATATTCCAGCGAGTCTCCTCTGAACATTTGGTTCATCTATAAATCTTTTATCAGACCATACCTCCTTGACCAATCGCTCAAAGTATGGATTCCCCAGCCAGATATGATTAAATTTGAAAGGATAGGGAGAGCGCTGAGAATAGGAATCAAGTTGTAGGATAATGGGGGCATGATCCGAGATGAATGGATATGCGACCCAAGTTCGATATCTGTCGGCCTGCTGTAGAAGTGAATCTGATAGGAAGAAGTGGTCGAGTCATTTTGAGATACTCGTTGTGCTAGACCTTCCATTTCTCCAGGTAGGGACCATCTCAGCCGGAAGAAGGTCGATGAGATTGTTTTGTTGGAAAATAACACTATATTGTAAAGACACTACATCAATAGGGGAGCTTGATCCCCAAGTCTCAACAGAAGATAAATTGAAGTTGAAATCCCCCGCCAAGATGAGATTTGGCTTAACAAGTAGACCAGAGGCCGAAACCTTTAACCAGAAAGACAATTTGTCAGAGTAAGGTCCATATATTTACCTGTCTCTTGTTGGCGCAACAAGTTCCTGTCAAAAGGATTCCACCACAGCATAAAAAATCCTTTAAATCAAAATAGACATGATCCCAAGCCACAAGTAATCCACTCGAAATGCCCACCGAGTTTACTGCACTAACAAACCAGTTTGGCTTTAACCCATTGATAAAAGCATGTGAATGTTGTTCATCCACTAGAGTTTCCTGAAGAAAATAATAGTAGGGTGAATGGTATCAATCAAACGTTGAAGAGAGGCCTTTTTGAGGGCGCTTCCAACCCCACAAAATTTTAGGGACAAGAGTATCATGGGCATGACTTGGCTAGGGCTTTAATGCCTCTAAGCGCCCCAAGGTCAGTTGAATATTTAGATGGAACAATAGAAAGTGTGACAGAAGAGCAGGCTTTCCTCCGAGCACTGCGAGTTTTTATAGGTGAAGTCTCACGACCTATGCCGCGAGACCAGGAGAATTCTTTGTTTGAAGGGTCAGTTATTGGTTCAAGACAGGAAGAAGATGAAATATCTTGTAAATCATTGATAGTTGATTTACTTAAAAAGGTAGGAAGTGGGACTAGAGAGTGAAAATCCACTGGAGAAGGGTTTGAGGTGGTAATACCAATACAATCAGTGTCCTGTATATGCAGAGAGGAAGGCAGAGATGTTGTCACAGTTGTAATATTTAAATCAGTGGATAGGTTAGGGGAGGAAACTGAGGGGACCCCACCCATATTGTGTGGCAGAGATGAATAAGGAGCTTCAAAGATGGGAGTAAAAATGGTAGCAGGAGAATCAGTCATGCTGGGTTTCGGAGCCACAGGTGGTAAAGAGGTATTGCAATTGCACAACACCACAAGTGGTAAAGAGGTTACATGACGCGGGTAAAAAATAAGGTTTAGGGTCAAGACCTGTGATAGTGGAGGTATCTAAGTGGTGCCTCTCCCAAGAGGAAAGAGTAAAATACAAAGTAGGGTATAAATGTTTAAGCTTACCCATGAGCAAAGAGGAAGGAGACGACTGTATCTCAGAATATTCCATGTGATACTCGGTCCCCTCATCCATATAACCATCAATGCCCAGTGTTTAGGAGTCCACCCCTGAAGAATCATCCCTAGGCAATTTGCGGAGATAAGATCCCTCAAATTCCTCTTCCTCCGGGGCTCCTGTGCAGTCACTCCAGAGGTGAACCGTTTGATGACAGTTTGAGCAGAAAAATGGAATACTGAGGTAATCCAGACGCTGAGTCACCGAGTAACCACACAAGAAAATGTATAAGACTTCCAGAAGTCCAACATGGATGTCCAGTTGGACCAAGATCCTTGCCTTTTTTCTGTTAGTGCTCTTTAAGAGATTTGGATCAGTACAAATAAAATGACCCAGTTCATTTCCGATGGCCTCTAGTGCCTTCTCGGTCCAGTATTGTAATGGTAGCCCGGGTAGGAGAACCCAAACATGTCGAAAGAAGAAGGAGTCCGTTGAAGGGTTGAAAGAAACCCTCCACCTTTTGAGCATCATGCTACCCCTTCCCATGGTCCAGAAGGTGTCCAGTATAAGTTGCAAATCTTTAGGAGAGTTAATAATAAAACCAAACCAACCAAACGATAAGGATATCATCTCAGGAGCATATCCAAGGATAGGAAGCCAGTTATCTAAAATCCATTTCGATAGCAAGTCAAAACTAAGAGCATGGTAGGAGAACATGCCCACCAAACCGCCGAGGGATATTCGAACACTTTCCTCTAAACCCACATTCGAGCCCATTATCAAACACTACTTACTCTTATTTGGCTTCCACAGTCTATTTTTGTCCCTTGGATTTGGTATCCATGACTGTGTGAAACGAGCTCATTATGGTGAAGCCTTTTTTTTCCTCTTGTCCGTGCGACCAAAAGAGGAATTCATTCCAGGTAGCAGGGTGAAAGTCGGGCGTGTTTCTATAGTAGGCAGGCTAGTTGGAACAATGTGCAACAAAGTTGTTTGTTCTGTCACCTTTGGTAATGAGTTGTGTGGAGAGGGAGGAGTTACAAGGGGGGAAACCAGTGGGGGGAAGAGGCCGACACTTTTCCATAGGGCTTCGTCATCTGCACTCATTAGTGCGCTGACCTCAGCCTTCATTGGAAGGTGATGGAAGGTCTCTTCAGGAGTAGCCACCTCACGTTGTGAGTTAATGATGAGAAGGTTCAAAGCAACAAAACTAGTGTAAGGATTAAGTGAGAGGCATAAAACATCAAATCTGTAAGGGCTTATAGTTAATATGCCAGTATGGCAGAAGTAAGTGAATAGTGTGGGATAGGATAGTCAAGTGATCAGGTGGAGGAAATGCAGCGTGTTTGTTTAAACTAGAGGATATCCTATTGTAAAGGGTGGTGTTACCGATGCTAAGAGCAATAACTAAACCATCAATATTAGCTCTAGTTCATGGAGGAGGTAAGCAACAGTCAAATCACCTTGAAGTGTCAAGTTTTTAGTTAAGGGATGGTCAATGTAATATCCAAAAGAGTTGAGACATCAGGTTCAAAATTGCGATGTTTCCCATTTTGAATGAGACCAGTAAAACATCCATGAGAATCCATTTAAATCTTGACACTGTAAAACCTATCCTAAATAAACATAGAGTCGCCATGAAAATTCTAATGAAAAGATTTACCCCTGCATGGATATCTTGATATAGATTTCTTCTATATCAAAATGTATTTATGTTATATGTGAAGGGCACATTATTTCCTTTAAGTGAAGGATAGAAAAAGTGAATCACTTTCATCTCATAGCCTAAATGGGCATTGTACATGCCAACATAAATCAGATTTCAAGTGATGTATTTCACTTATTTATCACTTACTTTGATGATGAGATATTAGAAGTCGAGAATTTATAAATTAAGATATCTAAATATATGAGATAAATCAATTTTCATTAACACAATTAAATGAATGAATTAAGATACCTATGATCAAAATGAATTAGGTAATTTAACAAGGATACAATTAGATAACGCTAAGTATTAAAAACTAAATCTTAAAATCTATCCCTTAAACCCTACACTTATCTTAACTTTTTTTTCTCCACCCTCCACTATTATCCCTTAAATCTTAATTCCAAACCATAAACCTTAAACTCAAAGCATAAATCCTTAATTTAAAACCTTGATTGATCAACCTTATAAATTTAAATGCTTACATACATTTAAGATTTACCATTACGGAAATGGTAATCAATATCTACAAAATGTAGGGTATACAACTTTGGGCTAGGATTTTCAAGAGTTGAGGCTTCGATTCCATGTGAGGTTTTTGCAACTAGCCCTCCCAAGGCTCTCTCTCCTCTAGTCCAACCCCCTTTCGCCGAATTGAAGTTCTGCGATCATGAGTTGTTGTTTTCCAGCATGAGAAGTTTGCACCAATGATGTTTGAGATACCCTTCATCTCATCATAATGGAAGAGGACCTCCTAGACTATGGTAAGGATGGTCCAATTCTAGTGCAGGTCTTCCGATCACAATATGATTAATTTTCTGAGTCCCGAGCCTCATATCAATGCTAAAAAAATGAGACAGGTGGCTCTCATTGAAAGTCTCTTGAGGCTCTTGCCTTTCTTCCCCTACTAGGTGTCGAAGAGTTGAGTAAAGAGCCCAACTTGAAGGATGGGATACTAAGTGATCTTGTCGTGTAGAAATCGATTTTGCTTCTTTCTGGTTTCCCATCTCCTTCATGCATGCATCAATCGATTTGTAGTGAGGGACTTGAGTTTGTGGACATTACAACCCAAATGAATTCCCTGACACCTCGAAAGAAAAATAATATTAGAGTTAGGAAGGAGAAAGTGTGTATGGTGGTTGGTAGAGATGTGGGTATCTCTAATATCCCTAAACTTTTAGACAAACACCTAGTTGGTCGCTTCAGTGGGAAAATGGTGCGCCCTAAATCTCTAAAGGGTTGGAATGAAGAAAATTGGGCAGACAAGCTAGGGTACATTTTGATCTTACATGTGTTGGTCATGGGTTGGTTATGCTTTCTTCAATCTATGGAGGATGTGGTGAAACTTCTTCATACTGATTGGTCCTAGGGCCCGTTAGGCTTAGTCTTGCGGTTGTCGATGGTGGATTTTGACCCCATACGCCAATCGACCTCTTTGCATAAATTCCAGGCCATCCTTCTTGGGATTCCCATAGTTTTCTAGTGCGAGGAAGTTTTAGAAGCTCTCGATAACAAAATCAAAATATTTGCAGGGTTCGAACCCAACTGGGATAAAAAGGTGAACAAAAGATGGGCCTAGATTCATATAGAGGTTCATATTTAGAATGACCTTCTAGAAGAGATTTTTCTAGAATTGTGAGGTAATTATTGGACCCAAAATATCAACTATTGAAAATACCTTTATGTTAATGCTTCGGGTGCCATGAAGTTGGTCATTTGCAAGATTCTTGCAGTAATTGTTCTGCTCTTTTGAAGTCCAAGGTGAAGGTCTAGGTTAAAAATCCACCTGTGAGAGCTTAGGTCAAGTCCTCAGAGGTATAGGTTTAGTGGGTTTAGGCTCCCATTCGAGACTCAAACGAGGATTTCATTGACGACAAAGCTCTCCTGAATGCTTGGTCAATTGGGGAAGATGACCATGCTCCTTCAAGGTTTTGAATGATCGTGTTGATAATACTTCTGTCCCTTATTCTATTATTCCTTCAAAATCAAAAGATGTAGATTCCTCAGCATTTTTAAAGGACTCTAGAGTTTTGGATGCTTTGTCTTTTGTGTTTATGGGTTTCTCCTCTTCATGCATTTCTCCCTCTCCCTAGTCTTTTGCTCTCCCTCGTCCAAACTCTCTTATTCCTTACCCTTTGAATCCAAAGAATGCTATCGAGGCTTGTTGATGTTTGTAGAATCAAAAATGTATTTCCACATAGGTCTAAGTGTCTAGATGTGTGGAAGTCGTCTAAAGCCTTCTACCTTGAGACTTTACTTTAATTAAAGGATTTATTGAAGCAAAGCGATTTTATTAGTGAGTTGAGTTTTATTTAAAGAAATGTTTTAATTAGCATTAATAGAATTAAATATTAGCCACTGATCTCAAGTGAGGTGAGAAGTAATCTCAACCATCAATTGCTTTGGGGATTAGGGTTAGGTCATAACTCAATCTTATAAAAACAAGGCTAGGGTGGAGAAAAAAGATACTTGATACTTGATACATTGATATAGAGTAGAGAAGGATGTTTGATCAGAGGATTGGATCATGAAGGAATGTGATTCAAGGAGATCTTGGATAGGTGGAGAAGGACTTCCATCTAGAGATCAGGTCAGAGAGAAAACAAAACAGATGTAGTCGCAAGTGGGTTTTAGTTGATTGCAGCAGCACCAACAGGGTTGTGTCATACAAAGTTGTCGTACAATCTTTGAGTGTGTGTATATAGGTTTTAGTGGAGACAGGCACATATACATGGATTTGATTAAGGAAAGGCGTGTACATCTTGGGAAACATGAAAATATGAGGTCGTACAACAGATCATGAGTTGCTAGGGTTTGCAGGTATTGTCTATATTTTTTTGTATTTCTGTGTTGGCTATTTTCCTAGCTATGGGACCCCTTGTAAGCTTTGAAGTTATTTGAATGATAAGCTTAGTTGATGAGAAGAATATATTCATGTATTGTGCATGAGATTTTTGGTTTCTAGTATTAATTCCACTATATTTATTTGAGTTGAATATTCCAACAAGTGTATGTTGTTTTGTGAGTTGCTAATTTGACTTACAACAAGGAAATCACTAGATAACAAGACACCTAGGTGTCGGAGTATGGATTTCAACAAGGCTCCCCTTTTGGGGGTTCCTTCCAAAGGAATCTCAGAGAACTCTCTAAGGTCTACCTCTTCCTCCCCCCTACTCGAGCAAGCATGAATCCCTCTCGAAGATTCCTCTTTGTAAGGGTTAAAATATTTGTTCTAGATCCAAGGATATGGAAGGAATTACCTTTGAAGGGGGTTTGGCTATGAATTCTCCTACAGATTTATCAGTTGGTCGTAAGTCAAATAGTTATAAATCTTAGAAGAAGAAGGACATAAACATCAAGAAGTGAAATCAAGCTACCATCTTGAGGGCCCTTGTGTTTATTTTTCTAGTGCAATAGATAATAACACAATATTTCTGAAAACTGATAATTACTTCTAATGATGTTGTTTTTCACTTTTCAATTTATCATTAAGAAATTATACTTTAGAAATTAAACCATATAAATGTTGTAGAATAATAGTAGAGATCACAAAGAGAACACAATATTTAGTAGGAGATGTGAATTGCTTGAGTTACAAATGAGACAAACTGGCTCCTTATTTATACTAAATTGACGTCCCCAATAGATGCGACTTTTCACTTTTCACATGATGAAGACCGACCATAGTTACAAAATTCAACACTCCCTCTTAACTAGGAAGGTATTCATAACAATCAACTAAATGTACTCAAACTTGCACACTCAACTAAGTGTCCCACAATTGTCATGCACTCAACATAGTGTCCTGCGACTACAAGGACCATTCTTCCTGATCAAATCACCATTTGTGCCATACGAAGAATCTTAGTCCTTCCAGATGTTGAAAGTCATGCCATGGGCTACAAAGGACCATTCTTCTAATCAGGTCACTACATGGGCCATAGAAGAATGTCAGTCTTGGACCTCTTTCTCTAATCAGGTCACCATATGTTCCATAGAGAAAATGTCAGTCTTGTACCAACCTCCCTAATCAAGTCATCATTCGTGCCACAAGGGGGTAGAACATTCATCTTGATCAGGTCACCATCCGTGCCATAGGAGAATGTCAGTCCTAGACCATTTTCTGCAGAAAATGTCAGTCCATGATACACCAACAATATGTCCAACCTGGACCATTCTCCACAGGGAGAATGTCAATCTGGTAGCACACTGACTATCCACAATAAAAGAATACCAACACTCCCTCTCAACCAAGGGAGTAATCTCCACAAGCCCTAGCTTGTCCCTAAAGTATACAAACTTCCCTTTGGACAAGGGCTTTGTCAGAATATCTGTTATCTACTCATCGATGGAGATGTATTGGAGCTTCACTTCTCCCTTCTAGACTTGATCACAGATGTAGTAGTGCTTGATATCAATGTTCTTCGACTTGTCATGGAACACGGGGTTCTCTGAAAGCTTCACACAACTTTCGTTATCACATTATATTAGTATCGAATCCAGTGCCT
>JASDQU010590167.1:12840-28895 GCA_032191745.1 Picea mariana | reverse complement strand
CACACTAACCTTTTCTTAGATAGAATGATTCTGGCAAGTCCACACTAGAACCAACAAATAAACCCTAATAAAAAACACCACTGCTGGAACAGTAGCACAATAACAAGAGAACGTACCTCTACTAATAGAAGTGTACCTTTACCAAGAGAAGAACAAAAGGGAGATACCAGAAATACTGAGATTACACCACGACAACGACTGTACCACCCTCTCTAGAATTGTGCCTCCTTCAACCGCAACTGCAACTACTTCTCCTCAAACTTGTGCCTCCTTCTGTTGAGTGAGTGAGTGTGAGTGTGCATGTTGGCCCTTGGGTATGGAAGTAACCAAAGATTAAGCAGAAAAGGCAAAATGCGAACCGCGTAGAAGACACAGTGACTAAGACTGGGTCGAAGTGAGAAAAAGAGAAGAAAATACGGGGAAGTCCAAGAGAACAAGTCGTTGGATGACAGATCATGGACAACTCAACAAGCGGAAAAAGCCACTGTTGGATGATTTGGAGCCCTGCACAAGAAGGAAGGAAAGACAGGCTGGCGAAGCCCTGAAAACATGGGTCAAGTTGACCTAGGGTTTTAGACATCTAGGGTTTTGATATCTAGGGTTTTGGCACTTAGGTTTTGGCCTAAGGCTATCTGTGAGCTATGGTAATGTATAAATAAGAACCTAGATGAGGGAAGAGGGTTCATTCTAGTTTTGTTATTGGCATGAGTGATTATTGTTGTGTGAGAGAGAGAAGTGCTAAGTGTAGAGCCTTCTGGTATTGTAAGATCTTTAGCTGGGTGCGAATATCAACCTTGTAGATGGGTGCGTAGGGAAGGGAGAGAAAGAGAGAGAAGAAGAGAAGATCTGCTAGCTAAGAGCGCAGATAGAACTCTATACTTTCATCTAATATATTATAAAGAACAGTTCTGTGGACGTAGCCCTAGAGAGAGGGTGAACCACGTATATATTGTGTTATTTGTGATTGACGTTGTGTTCTTTGTCACTTGATATGCTGCTATTGTGATAATGTGTTAGATCTGAGATATAATTTGTGTAGTATGTTGTAGTAAGATAAAGAATACTAGGTTGTTGTGTGTTGTTGCTTTGAATCCACTTTGCATTCCTTCTGGTTGTAGACACCTGTTTCCTGGAACCCCCTATAGCTACTTCGGGTGAGACTGGATCTGCCTCGTAGGTCTTGCCGAAAGGGATAGTAGTTAGGGCTTGTTGGTGCGCTCTTGAGTATTGAACCGTGGGTATGCCCCTGTGCCAACAAATGGTTCTGTTGCCGAGACTAGGATCTTCTTGAGCGAATGTCAAGGTGGTTTCCATCGAAGAAAAAGATTCAGAAGTGGATAGAAGATCAAGAAAAGGAATTCGCTGAAGCCCAAAACAAGAAACCTAATATTAGCACAGAAGACTAGTTAGGAAGGTATATATTTACTGATATACACAAGATTTTCTTTGGAGCGATTCATAAGAAGCTATATGAGTGGTTAGCTAGGTTAGCAGATACCCAGTTCGAGATCATATCTAAGCCACCTATGGTTTGGATGTCGATGCTGATCAAGAAGGTCAAGATATTTGATAACGCCGTGTCAAGAGCAGTGGATCACTGGTTCGGTAGTACCATATGAGGGTATATCACTGAGTTTTCTATTGAAAGAGTAGAGTCATATAGCCAAGTAGAGTGGTATTTCTTTAAGGGGCCTAGAGGGAAATTTTTACAATTTCTAAAGTTGAAGATCAAGATGCTATTGCATGAGAAGAACATCTTGAAGATACAGTAGAGGTTCAGATTGAAAAAACTAATGTTCAAGAATTCAGACAACAACAGTGACATAGAGGTTGGACACATGCGCAGTGGAAGGATCTTTAGAGAAGTTCCTTTGGTAAATTTGTTTGAGCAAGATCACGAACCTCTTCTACCAGAAGAAGGATTTTATAGTGGAGAGGAGGAAGAGCTACTAAGCGAAGAACAGTCAGGATCCGTTGGACCAAGAGAAGAAAAGATAGAAGAACCTCGTCGAGAAGAGCCAGAAACTTCAGGAACCGCGGACATCGTTGAAGTAAGTACTATTACTCTTCCTTTTGTTTCAACAATCTTAAGTAACCAGAGTAACGTAAGTTATTAGAGCACTCAGAGCACCGATACAAGCGGTTCAACATACACTTAGTGAGGAAACCTAGGAAGATCTATGGAAAACGAGATGAGGTTACCCACCTTTAAAGGAGATGGATCTGAATATCCTGAACAACCCTGGTTCCTATGTGAAGATGTATGGAGTATTAAGAATATCACCGACGAAGCTGTTAAAAGAGCTCAGTTTAGTACTACCCCAAGAGACCGCGCACTGAGCTGGTACATGAAGTTTGTCCAGGGAGTTGCCCAGCTGAAACCACTGAACCAGATCAAGACTGCGCTGATTGCAGAATTAAAAAAACCCAAGTCGGAGTCACAATGAATTACATAACTAAAATAAATCAAGCAAAGAACAGCTAAACCTGTGTGGGAGTTTGATCAGAGGTTTAAAACCCTAACAAGCCATTTGAGTTTTCAGACCACTGACGAGAAAAACAAGGAATGGTTCATCGCTGCCCTCCTACCACACATCATAATCCCTCTGAAGCAAAAAAAGATTTCTTCATAGGATGAGGTGCTGGAGATCACCATGAAGTTAGAATCAACCCCTATGGGAGAATCCGGCTCAGGTATGAGTCAAATCTTGAGTCAACTAACTAGTTTGTCTCTACAGGTTGAAGATATGAAGAAAGACAAGGGAAAAGATAAAAGAGAATATATTTGGTGTATCAGGTGCATATCAGAAGGCCATGACAAGGATCACTGTCCCCTATTTCATGAGTATTTTTCATCTGGAGCCCCGTGTCCTCTAAAGAAAGTTACCCTGGCTTGGTGTGAGGTATGTATAAATAGACATCACCCTGATGAATGTTACTATTTGAAGAAATATGTCCAGACACCCGCAAATATGTACTGTACATTCTGTAAGTCGATAGGACATGATGATAGGGATTGTAGGGCCTATGAGATCATGCATGAAAGATCAAGAGACATATACAAGATTCAAGGCGAAGTATAACAAGAAGGAAACACTACGAAGTATAATTCCCTAGGAAGAGGAAACTTTAACCGTTGTGGTGGATTCAAAGGACGAGGAGGAGGAGGAGGTATGGGTCGAGGTCGAGGACAGATCATCTGTTATAACTGTGCACAACCAGAACACTTGGCAAGGGACTGTCAGAACCCTTGTACCACTTGTAGTTACTGCAACTCATTTGAACATGTCATAGAAGACTGTCCTGCGCTGTTAGCCAAGCTTCCGGAGAAATGAGGAGGAAACTAGCAAATACAACTAATCAAAGTAGAACCTCACAAATCAGACCCTAGATTCATTGTTATTACCAGAGGAGGCGCTGTTACAGGACAAGAGAAAGTAACCTAAGGAAAGACTACAGAAGAATCACGAGTCAGGAAAGCTGCAGAGAAGACACAAACTTTTGATGCAAAGAAAGAAAAACAAATGTTTGAGGAGGCAAGAAAATAATTCAGGGGAGATCAAGGTTCTTCATCAAAGATGAGGCCAGAAGTAAGAGAATATGGAATGACTCTGGAATTCGATCAGTCTTCTCTGCCAAAATAAGGAAAAGAGGTAAGCAAGCTCATGGAATTCTTATATACTTACATTAAGTTGATAAAGGATGAGAGTGTCATACAAGAGATACAAAACTTGATTAGACAGTACGAGCTAGGGAAGGTAGACACCTTACTAAATAGAGCAGTACACCAAATATCTAAAAAGAGAAGGAAAAATAAAGAATTACACCTGAACGCTCAAATTGGAGAGTATGATATATACTATGTGGTCCTCAACTTAGGGTCGGAGGTCAACGTCATGACGAAGCAGACCTGGGCACTGATGGGAAAACCTAATTTGATCTATTCCCCTATCAGGATTAGGATGGCCAATCAACAATATGTGAGCCCCTTTAGAAGATTGGAACATGTCCCTCTAGACATTGATGAGGTCAAACCATTTGTGGACTTCAAAGTCATTGAGATAGTTGATTATAGTTGTCCTTACCCTGCGCTGTTAGGAATTGATTGGGATTTCAATAATTCCACTGTGGTTGATTTAAAGAAAATACTAATGACATTTGAAGGTGACGACCTTAGGGTTATCATACCTTTGGATCCTGACAAAGGTCCTATTATCCCCACATTTTAGAGATAACTAGGAGATCATGTATCGAGGCCCACAGGTCCTAGACATGGAGTACCGAGAGTAGGATTGACTTGAGCATGGCCCTGGAGGGCCCATCTTTTTCTCCCATCATCTTTTGTCTTGACAACAGCAACAACATCCATCACCATTAGATTGATCCTGTATCAGAAGAGGTTCTTGCTCCATGAGGTAATTGGTCCAGGTATCATGGCATGTGTCACTTTTGATCATTGAAAACTTTAAATATATGCATCTGATTCCTCTTATCTCTAACGACTTCTTGGATCTTACATTTGCTCAATTGACCATGTTTGGGGGGATTGATAGGGTGCCCTAGAAAGCCTGTGTCTGTAGGTTTTGGTTTTCCACTGGGGGGATTTCTGAAAATCCATTGTCCGCTCCTATCATAGCACCACTCTTACATCTTGTTTCCCGCTCACCTATCCCATTCCCCTTGTCTAGGCATTGGGTTGAAGTATTTTAGGACTGCACCTTACCTCATGGGAAGAAGGGGATAAAGGCCCAGAAGGTAAAAGAAATTTGGTAAAAGATAAAATCCTAAAAATGAACCTCGAGATGCTTCACCCAGGGATCCCTGAGAAAGCAATAAAAATCTTCTCAGCAAGAAACAAGAGGGACCTGAAAAAATAATAAAACAAGACCTAGTCGGAGGATAGGGGGTCTCATCACGAGCCAGCCTATTAGGTCCATGGGCACCTAGCGGTATGACATTGCTGTCAGCTGGTTACCACGCCAGGGTAGTGACTCTTGGTTTCATGGCCAAGGGAAAGGGGGTCTCATCACGAGCCAACCTTCTCATTTCTGCGAAAGTATTTGTGGGTAACGCTGTCAAATATGGTCACCATGCCAAGGTAGTGTCCCCTGGTTAGCTCTTGAACAAAAAAAACAAATAAAAGAATAAAAAAGGAAATAAAAAGAATAAAGGCAATAATGGGCTTGGAAAAAATGCATCCATGACAGTCACAAATCGCCTTCTACAAAGGCACCCATAGGTAACACTTATGCATCCTTGGCCCTCATTGCATCCACATGCTTGGGCATCCGCTAACCACATCACCTCACTTACATGGCTTGGATGAGGTCTTTCTGGGAACTTTCCTTTTCCTGTGGACACTAGCCCAATAGGACGCGTTGTCCTTTTCCACAAACTTGTATTGCAGGCTTGTGTAACATCTTTGAGCTATTAACTGATGTATTAGGGATTTTATTCATGTGTTTAATAATATTGATGATGAAATGTGATTGACATTGCCATGATCCCTGTGACTGATGAGCCCATGGAGGGCGTAGCCTTTGATGTGCAGGACCATACTCAACAGACAGGTACCATTTGGACCAGTACACATGGGGAGATGATCAGTTTAGACCTCCATGGGGCTAAATATCCCATTAGATGGATGCTAAGACCCCACCATGGGGCAGATACATGACAAAGATGGATTAGTGTCTTGCACTGGAGAAGAAGAGGGCGTTCCACTAGAGGCACCTTGACAGAGCTTGACCTAGGGGGATTTTCCTTTTTTCAGTGGAACGTTGGCCTTGGAAGGCCTAGGATGTCACCCATCATAGCCATGATGTCATCTAGCAGTATGGACGTTTTGGGAGGCAAACTAGGTAGTATTGACACATGTGGCAGGTTGGAGAAGCCCAAGGAAGGCTAACATTTTTCTCTAGGATGCCCCATTTTCCCTAGAAGGGTCTAACACCTCCTTTAGAGGGGATTCTTATATCTTTATAGCTCAATTAGGGTTTTAATTTGACAATTTAATGTAAAACAATATGATTTTGATATTTTGGCCTTGTCGGTGTTTTACTTGACCTAAAATGTAAATTAGGTCAAGGTTTTGTATAAACGAGAGATTTTCACTCTCATTTTTTCATGATAACTCATTCACTCCATAAGGAAGTCTGAAATTTGCGCCCTATCTTGGGTATTTGGCTGATTTAAGGAAGGCGTACTTGTTGAAGGAAGATTTTTTGGCATATTTTGGCAATTCTCTTGAAGGAAGGTGTTACAACTAGGGTTTGCATACTATTTCATAGTGATATGTAAGTGTTTTTTCTGCAAAACTTCTTGAATGAATGGTTGTAGTCTTATATTCTTGCATATGCTTATAATTTGCTGATTAAAACCCTAGGTGATAAGCACACAAGTAGGTCCTTGTCTCATGTCCCCTGATAGAGAGTTTTTCCAACCATTGAAGTGGAAAAAGAAAGCCTAGCTATAGCTACACTCCTTTCTCCTCTTCTCCCTTTGCTAGCCATACCTGTTTGAGCTCAAGAAGGAGAAGACGTCCCAGGCCTAGGTTATCTACACTTAGGGCCATTTTCTTCTAGGGTTTGATGATAGAGCCTTGCTATAGCAACACTCTCCCTCATTTGAGTCTCTTGTCTTGACTTTATCTTTAATGGTAGCCATTTTTTCCATCTAAGGAAGGAGGAGAGAGCACGAGGCCTTGCCATAGCAACCCCGGAGTGAGCTTCTCTCCCCCAGGGTTTTTTATCCGAGGCCCTACCATAACAACACTTCAGAGCTCTTCCCTCTAGTCCTTAGCTGTCCTCCTTCAACCCTTGCATCCTCCTTTAATTCGACTCCATTTTACCCTAGAAGGCACTGATCCTAAGACCTTCAGCGTTGAAGTGAAATTGATCAAAACAACTCTCAAAACCCTTTGAATCTTAAACCCTAACTACACTGACCCTAGCTCTAGCTAACCCTACTAACCCTAAATGCTGATGTCACTCGTTGCTATTGTATCATTGAGGCAGAAATGTTTTGTCTTTTGAGCAATTGAATGGTGATTTAGGCATAAGTTAATTGAAGTGTTGGTTTATTACATTGAATGGCTCATCATTTTAATTATTATTGATGAAGTGACATGATATTTATTGTTATTGATAAACATCGACTCCGTCAATATTTATATTCAAATTGCTTATATTGAATACCAGATAGTCGTTGATATATATGAAGCACCAACCAAAGCTTGCATATATCAGTTTATTGTTGCTTTGTTCTCGGGCAGGGATTCTACTTGGTTATATTTGTTGGCTATAAACTGGACTATCTGTTTTTGTGGTGATCTGTGAAGGGGGAAACTTGTCATTGTCTGATTATCCTTTAGCCTCTTCAAAGCCCCAAGTCACTGAGGACATCTCCCCTGGGACTCACCTCCCTAAAGAGAAAGAACCATCCCATCGTGGTGACATTGGGTGGGATAGGTTCCTATTATGCCAGTTTGGATTTCTACTTTATAGCCTTTCTTTCTAGCTACAAACTGTGCGATAATAGGTCCCAGATAAACAAATCCCATCAGAGAAGAAGACCACACACATGAGTTAGAAAACATATACAAATTGATAGCCAGACAACAATATTACATTAAGCCTACAACAGATGGAAATTTGAGCTGGTGAAGTGACAATGCATGCTCATCAGATTTAGAAGAAGCACTGGAGAACTGGCAGAACAAAATGTATGAAGTATCTACTAGAAGGTGTGCCAGATTAACCAGAGAAGTTCACTGGATTGACACAACTGTAAGTAACTTGCCCACCTTTGATGGTCTAAATCATTTAGAATATTTCATGTTGAACTTTGAAGAAATTGTACCAATACAACAGAGATTGCTGGCATTGGATGAGGCCTTGAAAGCAACCCTAGCAAGATGGTGGGGGACACACAAACACAACATTACAGATTGGGTACAATGTCGTACTTTGATGACAACACAGTTCTCAGTGCAAGTAGAAGGCTGTGAAGTTAGGTACATAGGTCAAAGTTGTCCGAAGGACCATGTGTGAAGTTGCGAGGAAGCATGGAGCAACATTCCTCAAGATCAGTGGGTGCACAAATTCATTAACACACTAGACACAACCCCTATCGACTAGTATCTTCAAGCATAACTGCGCCTCATTACTGCAGATTGGGAAGGTATGAATCAGAACTTTGTAACTACCTTTTTATTTGAAATCCAATATCCTACAGTGGATCAAGTATTAGAAATTGTAAGACAGAAAGTATTTGAGGAAACACCTAACCTCCTTTTGGAGCAAGAAGAAGATGAATGGACTATGTCTCTTTAGAAACTGCAAGGCTATTACAATATCAATGCTGATGAAGACAATGATCCTAGGAAGGTGAACATCACCAAAACAGTGGGCCAGAGAGACATATAAGGATCAGGATTTGACCCACCTTTCATTGGACAACCAATTAAAATCAAGAAAGTCAACATTGGAACATAACAAACACTGAAGCTTGCTAATATTGGAGATTATTGGGATGTTGCTACTATCGACAGGATCACAGAGTTACTGCATGAGTATCACGACTTGTTTCCAACCAAGTTCACTGATATGAAGGGAATTAAAGGGCCTATGGGAGAGATAAGGATCCCTTTGAATCCAAATGCAAGGCCAGTCAAATAGAGACCTTACAGATTGAACCCCAAATATAAGGAAAAAGTGAAGATTGAACTAGACATAATGTTAGAAGTAGGAATCATAGAACTTGTTGAAGAGTCAGAATGGATAAGCCCTATGGTGGTGCAGGATAAGAAGACTAGAGAAATTAGGATTTGTGTAGATATCAGGAAGCTAAATGATGCCTGTTTGCATGACCCATTCCCTACACCATTCACTGAGGAAGTGTTAGATAATGTAGGAGGACAAGAGGTATATTCTTTTACAGATGGATTTTCAGGATACCATTAGATTAGGATTGCTAAGGAAAACGCCATAAGACCACATTTACAACAGAATGGGGATCCTACTAGTATACAATGATTCCATTTGGATTGAAGAACACCCCAACCATCTTTTCTAGGGTGGTGGTCGAAGCATTCAAGGAGTTTCTACATAAATTTCTAGAAGCATAATTTGATGATTGGACTGTTTTTAGTTTATTGAAAAACCACATTGAATGTCTAAGGCTAATGTTGGACAAGTGCAGGCAGTGTTAGATTTCCTTAAACCTGAAGAAATGCATCTTCTTTTCACCATTTGGAGTGCGGTTAGGTTATATTGTATGTAAGTAGGGATTGCTGGTAGACCCATCTAAAATTGCCATTATAGTTGATCTGCCCCCTCCTACTTCATTCAAACAGTTGGACACTACGCTGGGACATACTGGATATTACAAGAAATTCATTAAAGGCTATGCACATATTACAACACCCATGGATAAGATTTTGAAGAAAGTCTGTTAGTTTCATTGGACAAAAGAATGCCAACAGAGCTTCGCCACGCTGAAACAGAAAATGGTTACTACGCCTATTCTGGTTTTCCCAGATTGGAGCAAGGAATTTCACGTGCATGTCGATGCATCTTCTATTTCATTAGGATCTGTGCTAACATAGCCAGGAGCAGGAGACATTGATCACCCATTATCCTTTGCTATCAAGAAGCTATCAACAACTGAGATTAATTACACCACACTGAGAGGGAAGGGTTAGCCATGGTGTATGTGCTGCAGAAGTTTTGCCACTACTTGTTGGGAGGACACTTTAAAATGTTTACTGATCACTTTTCACTGAAATACCTAGTCAACAAGCCAGTGTTGGGGGGAATAATATGCAGATAGATTTTTCTATTTCAGGAATATGACTTTGAGATCATGGTAAAACCAGCAAGGATGAACAAAGGACCTGACCACTTGTCGAGCTTGGAACTCCTACTAACTTGGAGGATACAATGCCGAACGCACAATTGCTGGACATTAGGAAGGTTGATGATTAATTCGCAGAGATAGTTTAGTTCCTATCCATAGGAATAACACCTCGTGATTACACAGTCATTCAAAAGAAACAATTGTTGGTGCGCGCTGCAGAATTTTCACTTATAGTTGGACAACTATACAAGATGGGACTTGATGAGATATTAAGGAGGTGTGTTATGGAAGCAGAGATACCATTAATCCTCGCAGAAGCACATGAATGCATCGCAGGAGGACACTACGCAGGGAAAGCAACAACGGATAAGGTTCTTAGAGATGGCCTCTGGTGGCCTACCTTACACAGAGATGATAAGGATTATTCCAGAGCCTGTGATGTATGCTAAAGAGTTGGGAAACCGTCTAGAAGAGATGAAATGCCATTAGCACCCAAACTAACCTTATAAGCCTTTGATAAATGGGCCATTGACTTCGTGGGACCAATAAACCCACCAGAGAAGTGTACATGAGCTAGATACATAATCACTGTGACAGAGTACTTGACCAGATGGGAAAAAGCAAGAGAAGTCAAGGACTGTAGTGCAAATACAACTGCGCGCTTCATATTTGATGATATCATAACCAGGTTTGGATGCCCAAAGACTCTCATGAGCAATCAAGGTACACTTTTTATTAACAAGACCATTGAAGCATTGACTGGGGAATTTGAATTTCATCACTATAAGAGAATGGGACAGTTTAAGCATTCAACAATATCTTGGAGACAACGCTAACGAAGATTTGCAGTGTGAACAAGGATGACTAGGATTTAAGAGTACCAACAATACTATGGGCCTATAGAACCACTTGCAAGAAGCTAACCATGCAGATCCCTTTTAAGTTGGTTTATGGTCTCGAAGCTGTTGTCCCAATGGGATATTTGGTATCAAGCTTAAGAATCACTGCCTTCATAGATATGGATGACACTGGCGTTGTTCAAGAGAGGATAGCACAACTGGTCGAACTAGAAGAAGACATATTTATTGTAGGATTTCATCAGCAGGTACAGAAGGAACGAGAGAAGGCCTACCATGATAGACACATCAAGAAGAAGGCATTTAAGCAAGGTGACTTGGTATTGGTATATGACAATAAGTTCATGAAGCATCCCAGAAAGTTCAGAACGTATTGGCTTGGGCCATATGAGGTCACCTATGTTACAGAAGGAGGAGCTGCATAATTGAAAACTTTGAATGGAGAATGGAAGGAAGGATTAGTGAACGGGAGCCGGTTGAAAGTGTATTATGACAACCAGCTGCCTCGCAGCTCATAGTAAAAGCATGAGGAAAAGGGTCTAGGTACCAGGTGCAGTTGAAACTGGGTACCAGACACAGAAAATACAGTCTGCACACATAAGGGAGGGACAGAGATGAAAGTAAAGGCTGCCCTGCGCAGTCCAAAATCAAAGAAAAACAAAAGGATCAGATCTAAAGTGCCTCGGGACGAGTCACATGTGAGTGTTGGGGGCCTGTTTTCCCTTGGGTATGGAAGTAAGTGAAGATTAAGGCAGAAAAGGCGAAATGTGAACTGCACGGAAGACACCGTGACTGAGACTGGGTTGAAGTGAGCAAAAGAGCAGAAAAGACGGAGTGAAGTCCGAGAGAACAAGACGTTGGATGAGAAGATCAAGGATGGAAGATGAGCAAGGAAGAAATATCGTGGACAACTCAATAAGCGGAAAAATCCACTGTTGGATGCTTTGGAGCACCACGCGAGAAGGAAGGAAAGACAGGCTGGCAAAGCCTTGAAAAAATGGGTCAAGTTGACCTAGGCTTTTAGACATCTAGGGTTTTGGTATCTAGGGTTTTGGCACTTAGGTTTCGGCTTAAGGCTATTGGTGAGCTATGGTAATGTATAAATAAGAACCTAGATGAGGGAAGAGGGTTCGTTTTAGTTTTTTTATTGGCATGAGTGATTATTGTTGTGTGAGAGAGAGAAGTGCTAAGTGTAGAGCCTTCTGGTATTGTAAGATCTTCAAATGGGTGCGAAGATCAACCCAGCAACTGGGTGTGCAGGGAAGGGAGAGAAAGAGAGAGAAGAAGAGAATATCTGCTAGCTAAGAGTGTAGATAGAACTGTATGCTTTCATCTAATATATTATAAAGCACAGTTCTGTGGACGTAGCCCTAGAGAGAGGGTGAACCACGTATATCTTGTGTTATGTGTGATTGATGTTGTGTTCTTTGTCATTTGATATGCTACTATTGTGATATTGTGTTAGATATGAGATATAACTTGTGCAGTAGGTTGTAGGAAGATAAAGAATACTAGGTTGTTGTGTGTTGTTTCTTTGAATCCACTTTTTATTCTTTCTGGTTGTAGATACCTGTGTCCTGCAACCCCCTATAGCTACTTCGGGTGAGACTGCATCTGCCTCGTAGGTGTTGCCGAAGGGGCCAGTAGTTAGGGCTTGTTGGTGCACTATTGAGTATTGAACACCGGGTCTGCCCCTGTGCCAATAGTGCAAATGAGCTAAGGCGTCACCTTATTTATACTTATTCTTCCAGTGAAATTTTCCCACAAGGGTGACCTGTCTTTTTTTTAAAATATAATTTACTTTGACTTTTTCTAGCAGGCCCGACATCTCTTTATGGGGTTTTCTATTTCTTTATTATTATTCTCCCGGGGATGACTTCTCTTCCAGGGTTTCCACACATCTGTTTAATGGTTATCTTACTTCCAAAATATTCTATTCTAAGTACAAAGGTTACACTTGGAGGTTAATACCTTCGGCAGCTACCAAAACACCAACACTCCCTCTTAGTCAGGGAGGTATTAACGAAGATGTTCTTCATGTAATGGTCTCAAACACATCCATCCATCTCACATGGAATGGGAAAGAATCACATGGTATTATAGACCAATCTATAGGTAGCATCAGCATATCCACACATGCTATTTCATGATCAAACAGTTCATGTCTCAAGTAGCATGGTCAAAAATTCCATCTCATGATCAAACAAATCATGTAACAAGTAACACCATCATAGCCACACATGCTCTGTCATAGTCACACACACAGACTATCTGATGGTCATGGCACAATCATGCATCTAGTGTCTCATCATCCTTCCAAGCTTTATGTCATCATGGGGCTTCAACTCACCAGCTCACACAGAATCTGGCAGCTAGTTTATACAGAACTAGTAACTCGCCAACTCGCATAGAATCTGACATCTAGTTCATACAAAACTAGTAACATGCATACCAGACTATTTCACTAGAGTAACAATATATCATCATACCAGAATATTTCAATGGAGTATATATGCATACTAGAATATTTCACTGGAGTAGCTATACGTACCAGACTATTTCACTGGAGTAGCAATATAGTAGACTATTTCATTGGAGTACCTCCATACCAGACTATTTCGTTGGAATAGCAGAACTACGTACCAGATTGTTTCACTAGAGTAGCAGACGTCCAACACACTAGGTTGGCCCTCTAGTTGTCCTAGAGGCACGCCCTTCCTGAAGGATATGCGTGAAGCCTCCAACCACACAAACTGGTTGGGCCTCCACAACAAGGAAAACACACTCTCCCCAAAGGATCTGCATACAAATCATCCTGAATGGTGCCACAGTCATTGCCCAGGCATGAAAAACTACTATCCACACTATACCATGTTGCTATCTGGAGTCGCATCTGCAGCTCATCACTCCGTCTTACTAGGGAAGTCTTTCTGGACCAAACCAAGCTTGTCTTTGAAGTACATAAACTTCACTCTTGACAGAGGCTTGGTCAACACGTCTACTATATGCTCATATCTAGCGACATAATAGAGCTTCACTGCTCCCTTCTACACCATATATCTAATATAATGGTACCTGATCTTGATATGTTTGGACTTGTCATGAACATCAGGTTCTATGACAACTTCACACAACTCTGGTTGTCGCACCAGATACAAGTCACCTCTAACTCGAGATCAAACAATCTTGCAAGCATCTTCTGAAGCCACACTGCTTTGCTACTAGCTGAACATGCTTCTATATACTCTACGTCATCCGTAGTGAGCGCCACACTAGTTTTATTCCTGCTAAACCATGACATCATAGCTAATCCCAAACTGAAGCAACATCCAGATTTACTCTTTCGGTCTGTGACACTACCGGCCCAATATGAATCAGTATAGCCTTGCAGGATTATCTCACAATCCAAAAAATATCTGAGTCCATAGTCAATTTTGCCTTTCAGGTACCTCATCACATGTTTTGTTGCAATCAAGTGAACACCTCTAGGTTCGACCATATACTGACTCAATGTGTTCACCACAAAAAATATATCTGGCCTTGTGTTCATTAAGTACATCAATGAACCAATCATCTATCTATACATGGTCGAATCCACTGTATCTGAAGATGTATCACTCAATAACTTCATATTTTTTACCATCGGTGTAGGCAACCAATCCCAAGCTCATAAAAATAACTATCTAGCATGTCCTTCCCTGGGTGCCTGCTTAAGTTTGTACAAAGATTTATTCAATCTGTAGACATGAGACTCCTTCTCATGTATCTTGTGGCTGCTTTATGTACACTTCTTCTTACTACTAGAGCAAGTGTCTCGTCATAATCCTCTCCCTCTTGTTGGGAGAATCCTCTGGCCACAAATTAGGATTTGTACATCTCTATGCCTCCATCAACAACACGTTTGATCTTGTAGATCAACTTGGAAGTCACAACTGACTTCCCTTCTAGTCTTGGAACTAAGGAAAAACACATATCCCAATCCTTCTAACCGACTTCCTCCTCTGTCAATGAAACAAGGGAATCTTTTCATGAGGTCTCATATCTCATCGAAGCCTCTGAAGATTCAATCTAGTCTTCTCAACTCATGGCACCATTCTATCAGTCTTGGAAGATGTCTCTCTCTCCCATATGAATATGAGAATGAATACTTCTGAATGAAAGTCTCTAAGCCACCGACTCTCTCTGAGATCATGATCACGCTGAGTCTCCATGCTCCTTATGAAGCTTGAATCCCTTTGAGTCTATATAATCTCTGGGGCCATATTCTCCCTCTGTATGTGATGTTCTCCTTTGAAGTCTAATCTCCTATGAACGGTCCAGGGGAGGCTGCTCCTCCCTACTGGATTGTGATGGGTGACTCCTTCTAAAATCCAACTCCTTCTGAGCTAGTATTTGGTGTGGCTTCCTGCCTTACCACTGGTGGAGCCATCTGTTCCTTCTCATGATATGGATCATCGATGATATATATCTTTGCATCTTGCAAAGTGTCACGGGAACCATACTGGTCTCTTCCTCATTACTGCAACGATTCTAGGTAGGCCCTTATGGCTCTACTAACTCTTCTTGATGATATGAAGAGTGATCAATTGAACTAAAGGGATCTGTTCGGTCATCTTTGGAGCCTTCTTCTCCTTACAATCAATCTCCATATGAGATACTCTGTATCTCGCAAAAGTACCCTTATTTCCATAAGGTTTTAATTTCATCCTCTTTTTCTTTAGTAAATGGATGTATACGGTCGTGTATACAACTTCTTATCTGGATAGTCTGCTCCATGTATCAAACTAGAGACCATTTAATATGTTGCCTCCTAAAACTGTCACTATAGCTCCCCTCAGATTTATCACCCATGACATGTCTAGAACAACAAGGGAAAAACAATAGACACGAATAATACTCTTATAATAATAATAATGACAATAACGAGAACAATCGTCACAGTATCTAGAACAAGAGACAAAATACAAAATGCAATAATAAGAAATAGGAAAAACACTCTTCCAGTGTTGTGACCAACCATTCCTCCATGGTAAATTTTCTGAGACAAGAGCAACAAGAGCAAAGTATTTCCAATACAATAGAATTTTCATAAGAACAAATCTATGATAATAAGAATAAAAGATAATTTCATGGTAATCATCATAGCATTACCAAGGTGACATGTCTGGAAGAAAAACAAGAAATATCTCTTAGAGGAGATGTTAGTTCATCTTGCAACAAATACAATAAACATTTATATCAATAATACTCACATGCTACCAAGTATTCATTGTACCTAGAAGTAATAAAACCTTTCAAAGATTGTTGTCACAACTATAATGTTTACTTGTAATGTAGTAA
>JASDQU010590166.1:65715-78435 GCA_032191745.1 Picea mariana | reverse complement strand
CCCCCTTGAAGAGGCCTGTGAACATTGCTTTCTGAATCAAAGTGTTATTTTTGTTGTTGTTCTTATATCATTTCTGTGTTATTGTGGAGATTATGCTGGATATATTACTGTTATTCTACCATTTCTATCATTTTATTTTTGTTCTACATATTTATTATATCTGGTATCTTGCAATGGTAAAGAGCATATGAAGACCAGAAAGAGTAGCAACTCAGAAATAAAAACAAAAAACCAAAATATTAATTATGTGAAAAAAAACAATTTGAAAAGGGTGTATTCAGGCTTATACCTTCGGATCTGACTGAAATAGTCATATCTTGGGAAAATGGAAACTTTTTCAAGTGAAATGAAAAGTGTTTCTAACTGAAAGAAGAATTATGGATGCAATGGTATAGTCCTCTCATCCCATATATGTACATAAATAGAATAAACCATAAATGCATCAACGCAACTTCAAAATCTTGATCTACAACGTGAGAAGGTATTCAAACAACACACTAAAACCATGTTTGACAAAACAAGGTATTCCAATAGAGGATGAACACCTTCAGTAAACACTCAAACAACTAGATCAAAGATCAAGACACCAATATTTTTATGTGGTTAAAACCCTCAAAGAGGGAAATAGTCTATAGAGCCAACCAACGTGGTCATTTGAGGAAATATATTAATGCAAAGAATAATAGTTTACAAGAGAGTTTCTCACAATCAATCATCAACAAATGACCCTTCATGCTCTTTAAATAGATATCATAGAACAATCGAGTGTTAAACTATGGATCAATGTATCCATTAAGATCGAGGAGAATATGAGTGATCATATCACTCTATGTCTTGAACATATCGTGACCGTCAGGTTACGTAACTACAAATGCATACTAATACATACTAAACAAACACACTTTTACCTAAAGACACTTTAGACCATGTTGATTGTAACTAACTCCTGAGTGTTTAAATATCCTAACACTGGGAGTTCCACATGATGCTCCATCATATAATCAATGGCATAATGAGGGAATCTTTTATAATAATGTTGGATATTGGAGTTCTCCCTATGGAGAGTTTTTTTTTTCTTACATGGTATAACACAATTGATTGCTTATGGAGGTTATATGATTTCTCTAGCTACAAGTACTTTCCTAGAGGATGAGGTAATAGTAACTAGAAAGCTTATAGTGGTTCATTGGTGGTATAAAAAAAAAACCCTACTCTAAATAGCCCCCATACCCCAACTATAAATGTACACATTTTTTGTTACCTTTGTATTTATTCCAAAACAAATTCAATCCTTAAACAAAAAAAACCCAATACCAAAAGTATAAATGTATATCATGCACCTTCTTCAAATATATCTAAAACCCAAAAACATATATAAAATAACCTGTGAATTGGGTGTCTGCTTCTTTCAGGATTTCAAAGCATACACAATGACTAGATCCTCAAATTTCATGAAATCTACTTCACAGAAAATGATAAGAGGTAAAATTTGTGGAAGTAGAGTTGAGAATAAATAGGTTGACTAAGGGAAAAAAGGCACCCAACAAACACTTATAACTCGTGCAACAAAGCATGAAAATGTTAGAGATAGAGGGCAGTTTTAGAGCCACCAGGCCTACAGGAAATTAATTGTAATTATTTATGAGTAAAATATCTCTTATGCCAAAATAAATGAGAAATATTTTGAAAACCAAATACCAAACAATTGACTGAGACAAAGCAATTTTCCACCCAACGATAGGTAGTCCTTTGTGGATGCAAGTTACGATACCACTAGGATGAAGAAGAATAATGCAAAATTCTTAGGGAAATCTTTCCATTTCAAGAGAAAGAAGAAAATTGACCAAGTAACCCATTGTTGAATTCTTGTAAACACAACAGTTATTTGGTACCCACAATATCTACCCCACACAACACAAGGAGAATTATTTGTTCTCTACTCAATGGTAACTTAAAAGACCCACCTTCTAGTTCTCTTCAATGCGGTCATAGAAAGGTCCAAGCTATTTTTTATTAACTCCAACATAAGTTTTCTTTGTTTTAGGATCTTATCAGGGTTCTAATGGCTTCCTTTCATGGCTACTCCATCCCATAGTATGGAAACCTTATTTTTCCAAGCAAAAAAATTGTTTTCCCTCTTTTTCATTTTCCATAAATTAGCTCTCAACTTCCCATTCTAAATTATCTCCTTTGAATGAGTGAAAGATGGCAAGTAAGAGTCCTAAACCAACTTATTTTTGTGGGGGGAGGTTTCCCATAATGTAGAAGGTGATGGCCTAGATCTTGGATTTAGTCTCATCCACTTTTCTTATCTCTAATTTAGACTATAGTCTATGTTCAATATCATAAAAGAATGAAGGTTACAATAATGACAACATGTGCAGAAAAAGAGACATAGGATTCTAGACATGGAAAACATTATGTGTTTTCATGTCAGTAGGTAATGCAAGTTTATATGCTATTGGCCCCACCCTTTCTAGTATCTCAAATGGCCCACAATATCTTGGTGCAATTTTGGGAGAGATTCCAAGTTTCAAGGAACTCCTTTGTGGTTTAACTTTGAGATAAACATGTTCTCCCGATTTAAACTCTTTATGCATCATGTTCTTGTCTTCATAAATTTTATGTCTGTCATGGGTTGTTTTTAAATTTTGTTTAATATTAATAACCTCGTGTTCCATCTCCTTAATCATTTTTTTCCAAGCATGATTTTGTTCACTAGATTATCCCAACTTGTTGAGGTTTTGCATTTTCTACCACAAAGTACCTCAAATGGACTCATTTTCAGTGATGCTTGATAATCGTTGTTATACGCCAACTCTACCAGGTGAAAGTAGTCTTACCATTTAGTTGGTTTGTTCATAACATACATGTGAAACATGTATTCTAATATCTGATTTCTTCTTTTTGTCTACCCATCTATTTGCAGAGGATAAGTAGTGTTGAAGTTTAACTATGTACTCAATACTTCAAACAGTCATTTCCAAAAATTTGATGTCAATTTTGAATCTCTATCAAATATAATTGTTGAAGGCATCTCATGCAACATTAAAATTTCCCTCGTAAATATTTATGCAATTTTGACTGATTTTTGTGTAGCTTTTATGGGAATAAAATGAGAAGTCTTGTTCAGTTTTTCAACCACAACCATGATAGAATCATGTTGCTTCATTTCCCTAGGAATTCTTGTGATGAAAAACATTTTTATTACTCCCCATTTCCACTCAGGAGTTGGTAATGGTTGTAATAAACCTACTGGATGCTTGTGTTCGGGTTTGACTTGTTGGAATTCAACACATCTTGCAATGTATCTTGCAATACCATTTTTCATGCCATGCCAATAATATTATTTCATTGTTGTAGTAATCATATTTTGGTAGCCTAGGTGTCTATAATATGGTTTCTTGTGTATTTCATCCATAATGAGTTTCTTTAACTCTATTGAATTAGGAATATATAATATATATAGATCAACAATCCATCCTCAGTCATCTAGTAACCATCATATTTTCATGTTCAAGGAAATCTATATGTTCTCATATTGAAGTCCATGGATAACCATTTCACCTACCAACCTCTTTATAGATGCTTGATAATACCACATAGAGGAAGGTAGTTTCAAGGTAAGAGTTAATAACACATTATGTAGCATGAAGAAAAAGAATTTTAAATCCTTATAACTATCCCCATTTTGTGAATATATTGTAATCAAGGCATTCCATGAAACATCATTTTGTTTATACATGTCTACAAATACATTGTTTACATCTTCTATGTTGCTACACTTTGCATACAAGTTTAAGAGGATTCTCAACAATATTAACAAACTCAATTCTTGTCTTGATGATGTGGGCATGAACCTGATTACCTTCCTTCATAGATGATAATTTGGCACATGCACTAAGCATGCTAGCAAATGTAAATTCATCATATTTCATACTATCTTGATGATTTTGAGAAAATAGTTCCATGATGTCTTTTCCTTTCCCACTATAAGCATATCCCACAATCATAGAATTTCATGATACAAGATCATGTAGAAGAATATTGTTAACAAAATTGTGTGCATCATATGTTTCAATGCAATTGGCATACATTGTTAGATTACTGAGAGGGGGGGTGAATCAGTAATAGATATTTTTAATCCTTTTTAACCACAATATACAATTTTTTTTTATCTTTATGATCATCTTACCATTATCATTCAACAAGTGCAGAATAAATAAACCATGAACAATGATCAATCATACACATACACAGTACACTAGTATTTTTACATGGAAACCCAATGCAAGAGAAAACCACATAATTATTTTTCTTATATGTCTTTAAGAATTACATTCATTGGAAGGACCAACTTCCTTTGTTCTCCTGCTACAATTGGAAGGAGGCTATATTTTCAGGCTACAACTTGAGGGAAGTTCCAACTCCCCAATTCTCTGGCTACAACCAGAAGGAGGCTACAACCCCCTATGTTCTCCGACTAAAACTGGAAGGTGGCTACAACCACATATCCTTTCCTCGTACAACCACCCTAAAATATAAGTGAAATGATGAAACCACTTCCACACTGTCATTGTGAGATATACCACTGTAAACATGTACCAATATGTGCCAACAACCTATAACCAACCTATACCAGTAGCCTATAATAAATCGTGTACCAGAATTCATCCTATACCAACAAATACCAACAGGTACACGACCTGGATATGTTGCATCTCACGTATGTATGTTCCCTGTCTATACCATAGCTTGTGTATGTACGCGACCTGTCTATACTGCAACTTGCGTACACCTTCAAAAATATAGGATTTTTAACCTTTTCTTAAACTCAGACACTTTGTTTCCTCTATCAAATAAACTTGCAACCTGTCACTATGTCCAATCTATAGTTGTGCCCTATGCATACATCATCATACATATACCTTAACCAAGTGCATGTATATATCTCTAGTCATGTTCCATACATGTGTATACAATCATGATCAAGTGTAATAACCCTCACATGGACTAGACATCAAAACCTCACTGATATGCAACCTTAAACTTCACAAACAAATTCACAACCACTTCACAACCAAAATCCCTCAACCATGTACCACAAAATATAAGATATGCCTCAACACTAACAAGATGTACCAATGATAAATATCAAATATACCAGCATTGTATTTCTATAGATCTGACTTATATAGTAAGTGCCAAACAACCAATAGCCTCTATAGGGGAAAACTTCAAACCCCCATAACCATATCTCATGTAGACAACAATATCCAACTACTCATAAAAATAAGACATACCTTTTGATCATGTAGGTAGATCTGTTATACCTGATCATTTTAGACCTTCTTGGGAGCTTGCTTTCAGACTCTGAGAACCTAACACCCTTAACAACTCAATATTTCATGGATTTTCAACTATATGCACCCTTTTATATTGCCAACCCACGTTCATATGCGACATCTTCCATTGTATCATGCGTACACCTAAAAAACTAGGGTTTTTTAGTATTTCTGTAACTCCAAAAATTTTTCCGTCAACCCTTCTTTCTACATCAAACTTGCGTAACTTCAGATATATCAATGAGTACCTGCAATAAAACTTACACAATAATAGATCTTCAATGTGCTCAATAGGTGCTAATAGGAGACCCTTGCTCTCTTATTTATACTCTCCAAGTAGTTTCCTCTAGGGGTTACCTTCTAACCAACTTAAGCCAACTTCCTTCTTTTAGGGCTAACTCACTTCTAACCACTTGTCCACTTAGAACCACTTTATCCACAAATAGTAAACTCTACACTTCTAGTTGCAACTAATTTATTTTTAATTATCTTCTTATTGCAACAACTTAACCCATGATTAACTCCTAGTTTCACCCACTTTGACTAGTCAACTTATTCTAGGGGTTTCTAGAATAATTTGTTTTCTTTGACCTTCCGGAGGCTTCTAGATAACTCAAGGGGGTTCTCCAACTTCACAAGGCCATAAATCTCTAACCGTGAGCAGTTATGTGGTGTTCCACATATCACTGGAAATGGCATGACATGTACTATCCATCTAGAATAGTCTTACCTTCAAATACACTGATATTCATACCTTTATACCTCAAACAATCTCGAGTCCCTTAACCATATTATTGGGGCTACTGAAATTTGCTACTGTACTTGCTTCAAGGGTTGACATCAATGATAACCAACCCAATTAATAAATATGTATCAATGAATGTATTTCCCACAAATAAATCTAACTCTAATTCAATTTTGATAATGAAAGCATGAATCTTCTTGCTATGCTCTACAACTCATAGACCAACACATGCATGCAAAACACCAACAACAAAAAACTAGTCCATATATACCTAGTCCTTGTATCTAGAAAAAGGGTTCTAGTGCCTCATCTCCATTCCCATTTTGGGTGTTTCCTACAATTGTAGTAGTGCATGATACTATATTTGGTTCATGTATTCCATTAAACACTAAAATTTCACTCATTATGTTACCACATCTAGCATACATCGCAATCGAGGAATTCCCCACTGACACATCTAATTTGTGTTCAATTTTAATTATGTAGGAATGGGAATACTAACTCTAGCAAGATTTATATTGTTTAATTTCAAACCAACTTGTTGCATTCATTGAATGAGCATGGGGATAAAAATCATTTCCACTAATGTGGTCCATGTTCCCACATCTAGATCTTAGAATGTGTTCCAACACTTCAAGTGCATGATCTAATGTTCCACATTTTCCATACATTCTAACCAACACAATAGTGACAAACACATCTACCTCACAAGGTTATATGGTCTARCTTCAAACTAATACAATTTTCACAGTCAAGGATTGTGCTTGTCATAGTTTTCATGCTATTAATGATGTATTTAAGCACATACAACCACAATTTTGTAACTTGTGTCTTTGATACCAATTTGTAATGTACCCATATTCATAATGACACCATCATCATTATTCTAAGAATACAAAAAATAAGCATGTAAATAAACAAGTTCAACCACACCATATAAACAAGCATAAATATATATGTCATAAATACTCAATCAAATTGCTACAAACTATCCCACACTGTCTCATAATGAAACTATGGAAAGCTTGGTCCCCAAGGTGATTGAAGTACTTTCTAGTCAACACAATTACAACTTCTTCACAATTTATTTTCCCATAATATTGCAATGCAATTACATATGAATTGAATAATACAACTATTAAATAAGCATGAACACTTTGAATGAGTGGAATGGAAAATCATTTACATTACTCTAGTTTTGAAATGTTTTAAAAAAAATGGCACAGTAAGGTAAATATTTCAAGGAAAATATATCCCTCATTCCACAACTTGTGAATATCCTTTAATTTTTCACATGCAATATCCTGTTTGGATAGAATGCAACTACAAAAGTAAGTGATACATTGTAAACTATGGAAAATTCATTGGGGCATTGGGATTTCACAAGAACCATCCCACCAACACAAAAAGTAAATAATAGGTTATAACGTAGAATCCAAATACTCGTCTATACCTCTTCCATATCGGGTTCTTACAGTGGGTAACAATGATCCATACATCTTCTTCATAGACCAATTGGGAAATAGGTACAAATATTGCTTGTCCCTAGCTATTAACAATATTTCTCTATTTGAAAGTTGTACACCACTTCAAATGTTCTCCTATATGTTCCAAATATTCATATCAACATTATCCAACTATATTGGGAATACAATTGTGGGAATATATATCATTCTTGGCCTTGATGGTGAATTGATATTTACTTCCTTCCTAGAGGGCATGTGGAAATTCCCTGGAGTGGGAGAATTTCAATGCTAATATAAATATATGCTAGTCAACTTGAAAAAACATTCTAAAGTAATGGGTCACCCTATATGGGGAATGGGAGGTCCACATGATGATTCACCATAGAATTAATTACCTAATGAGGTAGGTTTATTTAATGATAATGGTGGATCTCGGAGTCCTCCCCGTGGAGAGTTTTTTTCCCTACATGGTATAGTGCACAACTGATTTCTTAAGGAGATTAGATGATTTCTCTAGCTATAATTATTTTTCTAGAGGATGAGACAATAGTACTTAAAATATTCTAGTGATTCAATGGTGGTATAGAAAAAAAAACCTACTCCAAACCTCCACCATAGCCCATCTAAAAATGTACACATTTTTTGCCTTGGTATTTATTCCAAAATAGAGTCAATCCTTAAACATGAAAACCCCAATATCAAAACTATAAATGCATATCATGCACCTTCTTTGGATCTATCTAAAACCAAAAATGAATATAGAAAATGACCTATGAATTGGGTGCCTTCTTTCAGGATTTCAAAGCATACGCAGTGATTGGATCCTCAAATTTCATGAAATATACTTGACAGAAAATTATGAGAGGTAAACTTTTTGGAAGAAGACACGAGAATAAACATGTTGGCTAAGGGAAACAAGGAACCCAACAAATACTTCAAGCTCATGTAGAAAACATGAAAAACACAAGAGATAAAGGCAAGTTTTAGAGCCTACAAATCCTATAATAAAATAATTGCAATTATTCAAGAGTAAGATATCTCTTATACCAAAAATAATGAGAAACTTCTAGAGAAAAGATAAAGTACATATATATTTTGAATACTAAAGATGAAGAAACTAACTAAGACAGAGCAATTTTCCACCCAATTGTAGGTATTTTTTTATGGACATCTTCCCCTAGCAAGGCTATGAGACCACCAAGGTGAAGAAGAATAATGAAAATTTTTCAAGGCACTCTTTCCATCTCAACAGAAAGATAAAAAATAACCAAGTAACCCACTGTTAGATTATTGTAAAAACAAATTGTTATTTGGTACCCACAATACCTACCCCACACAACACAAGGGGAATTCTTCCTTATTTTCTCAATAGTACCTCAGAAGTCCCTCCCTCCAGTGCTCTTCAATGTGGGCATAGAAAGGTCCAAGACTTTGTCTATTAATCTAGAATCGTTTTTCTTAGTTAGTGGCTCCTCTCAAGGTTCTAATGGATTCCTTTCATGATTGCTCCATCTCTTAGTATGAAAACCTTCTTTTTCCAAGAAAAAACTCAACTTTCCTCTCTTCTCTCTTTTCCAAAAATCAAATCTTCCTTCCCATTTTGAATTTATTTTCTTTGCATGAGTGAAAGATGGAAAGTAAGAGTCCTAAACAATTTTTTTTTTGTGGGGGACAAATTTCCTAGAATGTAGGAGGTGATGACCTAGATCTAGGAGTTGGTTTCATCCACTTCTCTTATCATGAATTTATCTTATAGGCTAGGCTCAATATCATAAAATAATGAAACTTACAATAATGACAAGATGAGTAAAAATGTAACATACCTACATGATAAAAACAAAATTTAAAATGCCCCATACATGTAAAATAAAATTAGGGGAAACAGACCCATAATTTAACATGTATCTAACAACATATTTAAAAAAATGAATGCAACCATTCAAGCAAAAAAACACAAAATTCGATTACAAGTATTTACACAGAGGAATTCAATTAATAAACATAACATAAAACTTATTTTTTTTTATAAAAGTAACCAACTTGCTATGTACAAAAGACGTTCCTCCTAAACATAGGCTTGTTGTTCATTTTCTCTCAATAGAAAGCCACCCCCAAGCTCAGTCTATGAGTCCACAAGGATTTCTATCCCTCTTGGTTTTCCACTCTCCACATTTAGCAACCCAAAACCCAGGTTCTACTCCAACAACAATTCCAATCCACCATATCTCTTCCCCTCGAGTCACACAACCCAAGGAATGAGATTCCCCTTTTCTTCCACATAATCCCTCGGGCCTTCCCACTTCCCTCCAAGGCTCCAGTGTACTTGGTTGGCTAGGAATATCACAACTAGGGACTCCAGGAACTCTCAGTTGCTCCAAGAGTGCTCACAACATTATTCATAAGGCTCTTGATCCAATTCCTTAACAGGAAAAATGCTCCACAATCACACCACTTGTTTTATAGGCACACTAGTTACATTTCCAGCATAAACACAACCCGACAATGGATTCCTTCAAGAACAAAATGGTTAGTGCTCTTCCTAGCACTCAAGTCTCTTCTTGTTTCATGTTGATGCTTGAATCTGTTAGGACCAAGATGGAAACCTCGTGAGGACATTAGTCCCCCTTCATTTTTAGAGAGGTGGTTTTCCTCATTGGCTAAAAGATATATCTTTGAATATCTTGAATTAGGGAGAGTGCTAGGCAACAAACCCCAAATATTTATTGCTTATATTTATATGAAAATGGTTCTTCAATAATCTTATATGATCTTTATGTGCAACAAAAGTCTTTTTACAATAAGAAAAGATTGAAGGAGGGCTTCAACATCATAATTAAATTGTGATCAACATCACATACAATATTCTTAATAATATATAAATGCATCCATATCTTCTTCATGAGAAATAGGAGAGAATGATTTGATCATCTCAAATAATTTTAATAGAGTACTACAATTAGTAATAAAAGAGAAATTGATAGGTCAGCCTCAAATATCTCATACTTAAAACTCAAAGTTACAAGATACAATTAAGATCAACCCCGAAGCAATTCTTTGTGGAGTTTATTCATGAAAAATATTCTTCATTACCCAAAATTTGATATCCATGTATGTGGCTGCACATAATCCATGATCATACAAGAAAATTATGTAGAAGAATACAAGAAAAACACTCAACAACTCAACCTTGTGCCCAGCTTTGAGATTCAAGCATAAAGCTATAATGAGAAGTGGTGTAGAAGAATAGAAAGAATGGAGAAGATGGAGATTTATTTCTTTTGATCAGAAGCCTGATTGTGTATCCATGGATGTACCTTCTTCTTCCTTTGATCCTCTGACAATATTGATTATATGAACACTTGATGAAGCTTCTCTTCTCTTTTTAAGAAGAGATTTTTTAACTACTTGAGTAGTTAGGGTTTTCTTCCTCTCTTGAAATTCCCGTACAAGTTTCTTCTTGAAAAATTCCATTTAATTGATGCATCATTATTGAAATTATATCATCAATATATGCATATCTAAAATGGTTCCCTTTCCCTTTTTAATAAAAGTTTTTAAATAAACTTTTATTTTCACAATTTAATTAATTTCCCATTTAAAATAGGAGGATTGTGTTTTACTTTTATGGGAATTATAATCAAATTTTTATCCATGGAAATCACTTCTTATTTGACATTGATCATCTTATATTTACAACTATATAAATTTTGCGCAAATCCATCACCCGAATCTCAAGCTATGAGCTCGTGAAGTTGAGTTGTCATGCAAGCCCATTAAAAATGCAGCTGACTGATATTTTAATTTAGAAGAAAAAAATATCAAATTAATCACTTTAAACCTATACAAATATCTTCTACGTTGAAATATCTTTCCAACAGTATAAAGTTTGCACGATTCTGACACTCGGAGCTCATGTTATGGCCTCTGCAAGATCGTAATTCAACCACCATCGATATGATGTCTTGGGGAAATCTCAGTCTTTGATTTCAAATTCATTTCTCCCTCTTTGAAATTTCAAATTTTTATTCATAAATATTATCCCACATTCATTGGGATATCAAAAATATTCATGGTATACAATACTAAGTGTTTCATACACTTAGAAAGAAACAAAGAAGAGAAGAAATTATGGAGATGGGAGGATTCAGCCCTTGGAAAGTTGTTGAATAAAATAATATTTTTTTGGAGCCCCATCATCATCCACCTCATGCCTAGTCAGCACCGATTCATTATCAAGTCATATCCCACATGTCAGAAACTCATTAGATGCCAAATATAACCAATAATGTGCAACCATATGTTGCAAATTGTATGTTTCCATGTGTCATGACCTTATTCATTGCCATGTGTTATATTCTCATTCGCTCGTTTTCATGCCTTAGAATAGCTTTGAGAATTTGGCTAAGTATGGGAGATGGGAAGAGAGGGGAGGAGGGAAAATTATGGGTAGCGAAAGTTGAGGGGTAGTTTGTAGGCTATGGGGATGAACGAGAGGGAAATCATATATAAAAATTTTATGAACCCGTGAACCTGCAAACCCGCAAACCCCCGAATCCATGGCTGTATAGATGATAAAAAATGTACTAAGTGTAGAGGAATGGTCGGTCAAACTCACATGCAAGAGGAATGATATACTTTGGAGCTCGACACCCGTGACAAGGATGCTGTTCTAAATGTAGATCACAAACCTTAGGGTGCAAAGTGAAGGTCATGAAAAATGGAGAGTGAAGGCTCGAAGTCGTGAACCCGTGAAACTAAAAAATGGTTAAGTGTTAAATTGGACTTATGAGATAAGAAAGTGGGTGGAAATGAAGGCCCACAAACCAGTGAACCCAATGAGGATATGATTAGTTATGGGGAAAGGGGAGAAATGTAGATGACATAAATGAGGGAGGAGAAATGTAGATAGAGGGAGCGGGGGTGAGGAAGGTGAGAGGGAAGGGTGAAGGAGTGTGGTGGGTGTCCGCCCCATGCCATAGATTGAAATATGGATAATTATGGGAGAATAAGGGATAAGGGAGTGGAGAGGGTGGAGATATAAGGAGAAAAATGGTTAAGTGTTGATATGGATAGAGCTGAAGGGTGAGAGAAATAAGTGATGAGAATACCTAGACAAAATTCAAAAAAGGATAGAATAACATGATACTTAGAAAGATTCTTCAAA
>JASDQU010590166.1:30122-59780 GCA_032191745.1 Picea mariana | reverse complement strand
TTATGCAAGACAGATTAAGCATATAATAATGAGAAAGGACGTTGTATACCTTGGAATGATCAGGTGAGGTGATAATGTGAGTCTAAATACTAGTGATGAAGGGTATAATAATGACAAAAGGTATAGACAAAAAGGTGCATAGCGTGGTCCTAACAATGACTTAGATCTAGGAGTTGGTTTCATCCACTTCTCTTATCTCGAATTTATCTTATAGGCTAGGCTCAATATCATAAAATAATGAAACTTACAATAATGACAATATGAGTAAAAAATGTAACATACCTACATAATAAAAACAAAATTTAAAATGCCCCATACATGTAAAATAAAATTAGGGGAAACAAACCCATAATTTAACATGTATCTAACAACATATTTAAAAAAATGAATGCAACCATTCAAGCAATAAAACACAACATTCGATTACAAGTATTTACACAGAGGAATTAAATTAATAAACATAACTTAAAACTTATTTTTTTTTATAAAAGTAACCAACTTGCTATGTACAAAAGACGTTCCTGCTAAACATAGGCTTGTTGTTCATTTTCTCTCAATAGCAAGCCACCCCCAAGCTCAGTCTATGAGTCCACAAGGATTTCTATCCCTCTTGGTTTTCCACTCTCCACATTTAGCAACCCAAAACCCAGGTTCTACTCCAACAACAATTCCAATCCACCATCTCTCTTCCCCTCGAGTCACACAACCCAAGGAATGAGATTCCCCTTTTCTTCCACACAATCCCTCGGGCCTTTCCACTTCCCTCCAAGGCTCCAGTGTACTTGGCTGGCTAGGAATATCACAACTAGGGACTCCAGGAACTCTCAGTTGCTCCAAGAGTGCTCACAACATTCTTCATAAGGCTCTTGAGCCAATTCCTTAACAGGAAAAATGCTCCACAATCACACCACTTGTTTTATAGGCACACTAGTCACATTTCCAGCATAAACACAACCCGATAATGGATTCCTTCAAGAAAAAAAATGGTTAGTGATCTTCCTAGCACTCAAGTCTCTTCTTGTTTCATGTTGATGCTTGAATCTGTTAGGACCGAAATGGAAACCTCGTGAGGACATTAGTCCCCCTTCATTTTTAGAGAGGTGGTTCTCCTCATTGGCTAAAAGATATATCTTTGAATATCTTGAATTAGGGAGAGTGCTAGGCAACAAACCCCAAATATTTATTGCTTATATTTATATGAAAATGGTTCTTCAATAAATCTTATATGATCTTTATGTGCAACAAAAGTCTTTTTACAATAAGAAAAGATTGAAGGAGGGCTTCAACATCATAATTAAATTGTGATCAACATCACATACAATATTCTTAATCATATATAAATGCATCCATATCTTCTTCATGAGAAATAGGAGAGAATGATTTGATCATCTCAAATAATTTTAATAGAGTACTACAATTAGTAATAAAAGAGAAATTGATAGGTCAGCCTCAAATATCTCATACTTAAAACTCAAATTTACAAGATACAATTAAGATCAACCTCAAAGCAATTCTTTGTGGAGTTTATTCATGAAAAATATCCTTCATTACCCAAAATTTGATATCCATGTATGTGGCTGCACATAATCCATGATCATACTAGAAAATTATGTAGAAGAATACAAGAAAAACACTCAACAACTCAGCCTTGTGCCCAACTTTGAGATTCAATCATAAAGCTATAATGAGAAGTGGTGTAGAAGAATAGAAAGAATGGAGAAGATGGAGATTTATTTCTTTTGATCAGAAGCCTGATTGTGTATCCATGTATGTACCTTCTTCTTCCTTTGATCTTCTTCCCTAGTCCTCTGACAATATTGATTATATGAACACTTGATGAAGCCTCTCTTCTCTTTTTAATAAGATATTTTCTAACTACTTGAGTAGTTAGGGTTTTATTCCTCTCTTGAAATTCCTGTACAAGTTTCTTCTTGAAAAATTCTATTTAATTGATGCATCATTAATGAAATTATATCATCAATATATACATATCTAAAATGGTTCCCTTTCCCTTTTTAATAAAAGTTTTTAAATAAACTTTTATTTTCACAATTTAATTAATTTCCCATTTAAAATAGGAGGATTGCGTTTTACTTTTATGGGAATTATAATCAGATTTTTAGCCATGGAAATCACTTCGTATTTGATATTGATCATCTTATACTTACAACTATATAAATTTTGCGCAAATCCGTCACCTGGATCTCAAGATATGAGCTCGTGAAGTTAAGTTGTCATGCAAGCCCATTAAAAATGCAGCTGACTGATATTTTAATTTAGAAGAAAAAATATCAAATTAATCACTTTAAACCTATACCAATATCTTCTATGTTGAAATACCTTTCCAACGGTATAAATTTTGCATGATTCTGACACTCGGAGCTCATGTTATGGCCTCTGGAAGATCGTAACTCAACCACCATCGATATGATGTCTTAGGGAAATCTTAGTCTTTGATTTCAAATTCATTTCTCCCTCTTTGAAATTTCAAATTTTTATTCATAAATATTATCCCACATTCATTGGGATATCAAAAATATTCATGGTATACAATACTAAGTGTTTCATACACTGAGAAAGAAACAAAGAAGAGAATAAATTATGGCGATGGGAGGATTCAACCCTTGGAAAGTTGTTGAATAAACTAATATTTTTTTGGAACCCCATCATCATCCACCTCATGCCTAGTCAGCACTGATTCATTGTCAAGTCATATCCCACATGTCAGAAACTCATTAGATGCCAAATATAACCAATAATGTCCAACCATATGTTGCAAATTGTATGTTTCCACGTGTCATGACCTCATTCATTGCCATGTGTTATATTCTCACTCGCTCGTTTTCATGCCTTAGAATAGCTTTGAGAATTTGGCTAAGTATGGGAGATGGGAAGAGAGTGGAGGATGGAAAATTATGGGTAGCGAAAGTTGAGGGGTAGTTTGTAGGCTATGGGGACGAACGAGAGGGAAATCATATATAAAAATTTTATGAACCCATGAACCTGCAAACCCGTGAACCCCCGAATCCATGGTTGTATAGATGATAAAAAATGTACTAAGTGTAGAGGAATGGTCGGTCGAACTCACATGCAAGAGGAATGATATACTTTGGAGCTTGACACCCATGACAAGGATGTTGTTCTAAATGTAGATCACAAACCTTAGGTTGCAAAGTGAAGGTCATGAAAAATGGAGAGTGAAGGCTCGAAGCCGCAAACCCATGAAACTGAAAAATGGTTAAGTGTTAAATTGGACTTATGAGATAAGAAAGTGGGTGGAAATTAAGGCCCACAAACCAGTGAACTTGATGAGGATATGATTAGTTGAAAGGGGAGAAATGTAGATGACATAAATGAGGGAGGAGAAATGTAGATAGCGGGAGCGGGGGTGAGGAAGGTGAGAGCGAAGGATGAAGGAGTGTGGCGGGTGTCCGCCCCATGCCATAGATTGAAATATGGATAATTATGGGAGGATAAGGGATAAGGGAGTGGAGAGGGTGGAGATATAAGGAGAAAAATGGTTAAGTGTTGATATGGATAGAGGTGAAGGGTGAGAGAAATAAGTGATGAGAATACCTAGCCAAAATTCAAAAAATGATAGAAGACCATGATACTTAGAAAGATTCTTCAAAATTGGATCTATGGACTAGATCTTGAATAACTTAGGCATACAAAAACAAATTTCTGGTCCGAAAAATGCGTGGCAAAGATGAGAATGAGGGCTGAAAAATGAACTTATAAAAGTTAAAAAAAAAGTCTCTGTTGAGATCAAGGCTTTTATGAATCCAAGAGAAGGAAAATATAGATGACCAAATTTTGGTCAACAACTGGCTCCAACTACGAGACAGTGACCCCCTATGGGTTGTTGAGAACACCAGAATCTTAAGACCACTTACCTTCTCCACTGTGCTATGGAGTCATCTTCAAAATAAATTCTTGCAATTCTTATTCTTTCATGGAGTTATCTTCAAATTTCAATGTCCACTTAGCAATTTCTTTATTTTGAAAAACTTTGAGTGAAGAAATAAACTATCTACATACACGATGTACCTACCCTAACTTACTTGAAAGAAAGAGGAACCTTAGGTATAGGAAGATTTCCAATGGAGCCATTCAAGAATTGATTTGATTTGTGGAATGCAATCCAAAATTATGAGATATGTTTGGACTTGTACCAATGAGTCATGGGAACTCTCAATATGTACTAGAGAAAAATTATACCAAGTATGGTGAAGATTTTATTGCATTGTTTGGACAACGATTCTCTAGAACCATAATTCAATGAAATCAATTCTTGGTTGCTCAAGAATACTATTATCTTCGATTGGTTGATGAGTTTTCAACATAAGAATACATTCATCCTTTTCCTTATTTCCAACCACTTCCAAGGTTCTTGATTGATCAAAAATATCTTAAAAAGACTCTTCTTTCTTTCAAAGGTGATGTTGCTCATCATTCTTCTCAAGATTCATTTCTTCCATCAATTCTTCTTGCTGCAAGTTATCTTGTGATGTTTCATCATCTATTACAAGGCTGAAATCTTCTTGTGTATTTGGTGGAGGCTCCTCAATTTTATTCTCAAATTTGCTTCTTGAAATATATTCATATGGAGTATACAGGAGGCTGAAATTTTCTTCTTGTAATTTGGAATTTTCATCTTCATCTTTAGCAACATGACTTGACTTAAAAATTTCATCCACTATTTGATTAGATTATTCTTCAAAATTGGTCATTTCGTTATCTTGCTTCCACATGGGAGAGGATGGGTGGGAAACAACATTTAAAACATAAACAAAAACATATGAATGCACTGTTGGGATGAAATTTTCTGCAAATGAATATTCCAACACATCCCAACTGGTAATATGGTTAGGAATTAATGAACTATACCATTCAAGAGAATTCCTTCGTAGAGTTTGTAAGAATAATCTACATGTAACTTTGTCTTAATTGAAGTTGAAATAATAACATGTACCTTTAAAATTAATCAAGTGTTGCTTTGCATCTTCTGAAGAATCCCCAAAGAATGTAGACAAAAATTCAATAGGAATATTGGGCATTTGAAAGTCTATTTCTGGTAGATTTAAAGGGGTATTATGAAATAGCCTCCTTCTTTGAGTATTTCTCCCTTTTGTTGAGTCTTGTAAAGCCATTGATGAGATTGATGAACAATATAAAGAAACATTATTACATGAATGAAACCCTTCATTTTGAATTTTTTCAATGGAGTTTCCAAGGATTTCATTCTCCCGAATCTTTAGTTCTTCTCATTTCTTTTTGAAATTACAATTCTGACATCCTGTGCTCAAGTTATGGACTTTGCAAGATTGTGACTCAACCACTGTCGATCTGATGTCTTGGGGAAATCTCAGCCTTTGATTTCAAATTCATTTCTCCCTCTTTGAAATTTGGAATTTTTATTCATAAATATCATCCCACATTCATTGGGCTATCATAAATATTCATGGTATACAATACTAAGTGTTTCATACACTTAGCAAGAAACAAAGAAGAGAAGAAATTATGGAGATTGGAAGATTCGACCCTTGGAAAGTTGTTGAATAAAATAATAAGTTTTTGGAACCCCATAGTCGTCCACCTCATTCCCAGTCATCATTGAGTCATTTTCAAGTCATATCCCATGTGTCAAAAACTCATTAGATGCTAAATATAACAAATAATTGTTGGAGAAATTTCTATTTTCAGCACACTAGTTCAATGGGAGTTAACTAACTAGTTCTATTTTAGACTTTCTAATTTTAGACCATCACTATTATGCATGCATTCCTAATAAAATCTCATTGTACCTCATTTCTTCTTCGATTTTCTTAATTATAGGATGTCATTTCCTATATGAGTGAATATCACTCACTCATTAAACAGATCATAATATACATTGATTCTCATTCATCATATTGTATCTCTCTTCCTTTTCTTGATAAGATTTGTTTGTGTATTCTTTAGCTAGGTCTCATGTGTAGGTTTCCATGAAACACTGACATGATATCAGATCTGAGCTGCTTGGAGCAACCCAAATAAGCTAGATAAGAGCGAAACATGATTTAATTATTGAGTAAACCTAGTTTCTGTCAAAGTCCCAGCCTATCCCTATTGAAATGTTGAAAATTGGAATCGACACAGTCTATCCATTGCTAGGGTGCGACGGTATCGACACAGTCCATCCATTGCTAGGGTGTGATGGTCACACTCAAACTTATGAAATTTTTTTTCCAGGAATCGATGCAGCTTCTACACAACCAATGTGTGACATAGTCGCACTGTATTCTTTACCAGGGTGCAACGTTTAATTTTCCCAAATCATCATAGACTATCCATTGCTAGGGTGAAACATAGTTGCAATGTATCCTTCACTAGGGTGCAACATTCACTTAGTCTACCTATTGCCAGGGTGATACACTCTAGACAATTGGTTTTCTGTAGTAAAACAACCATATCTCGAAATCCACGATCTGGGTCGGGATGAAATTTTAACTAGAGACGTATGCCATAGGGATGTTCATGCTCACAAAAAATCTCCAAAACCTACATCATATTTTAAGATATATAGTTATTTTATGATATCTATAGATGCCATAGAACCATCAGTCATATCTCGAAATCCACGATCTGGGTTTTCAGGATCTTTTCATAATCAATAGCAGGGATGGAGACGATGCAAATTATTCAATCAAGTCTAGTGATAATACTCACACTGTAAAACTATTTTGAATGGAAGTTGAAGGTCACATTCCAAATCAAAAGAAAAGTATTGTACAATTTGACGATGGTGACAGAAACAGATTCTACATCAGTGCTTGAGAAGATCATATGGGCGAACCATAAGGATGAGGCCAAAATACTACTTCTTGAGTTAATATCCACTGATTTATGGTTTCATGTTGCGACATGAAAGACTCCAAATGAGATCTGGACCACCTTGGAAGGAATCTTTGGAAAGAAGGATGAGATGCGAGGTCATATGCTTGAGGTAGAGTTGAATACCTTAGACCCTAAAAGTTTTGATAATATACAAGATTTCTTTACTAAATTTAAATATTTGACATTGATTTTGGGTGAATGTGGTATTGACAAGTCTACACAAGAGAAACAACTTATTCTAACAATCTTAGCCAAGCTAGGACCAAAATACGTTGTATATGTCTCCAATTTTCATTATGGCAGATGTCTTTTGGGAGCAAATTGGAAAATGCCTATGATGGCTAAGTTCATTGAGTCTCTCACACAAGAGAAAAAAAAACTCATACAGATGGGCCTCACGAAAGATCCCAAAGCACATGCACTCACCATGCATGATGGAAAAGGATCATCCAAACAAAATGGAAGGAGAAACAGAATGAGAAGGAGGGATATTCCAAACCCTTTAACGATTCTTCAAGTTACAAGGACTCTTCAGATTCCAAGAATAAGAAGAAAAGAAAGCAGTGCACTTATTGCAATAAAACGAATCATGAAGAATCCACATGCATGAAAGAACATATCAATCTTATGGCACATGCACTTCAACAGAACAACCTTGGAGACTTCATTCTTGAAGGAGCCAAGAAGAAGAAGGAAGAATACCATGTGCCTAAGAAAGGTAATCATCATGCTCTGGTTTCGATCAATTCCTCATTTGATTCATGGATTATAGATTCTGGTGCATCACATCATATGGCAGTGAAAGAGGAAGTTTTCTCTTCTTTGATTCCATGCTCAAGACCGCCTATTCTCATGGGGCATGATACTCCAGTAGAAGTAGTAGGAGAGGGGAGAGTGGAACTCCATAATGTAAGTTTTGAGAATGTTTTACATGTTCCAAATATTTCTATGAATCTCCTCTCAATTTATCAGATCACTCAGAAAGGTAAAAAGATTGAATTTACATCAGATTCAGTTTCAATAATTGACATGCAAGACAATTCCATCATTGCAATTGGTGACATGGATCACAAGTCAAGGTTGTATAAATTCACTAAGTTTTCTGATGATGACTCATGTTTTCTACTTACACATAAGGAGAGTACTTTGCATGCTCCTCCAGTACAACATGCATATACTCTTGGGTTTCCATCAGTTTCAGACATCAGAGATGATTCCATACACTCAGATTATGTACATGGAAATAAGCAGGTAGTACAGCCAGATAAGAAGCTAGTGCTGAAGCTTCAATAGATGCTAAAGAAGGAACATTTCACACTTTAGGCAATAGGTATCCTTGTAGGGAATCCATTGGATTCGAGGAGGACTCGATTTCAACATGAGGAGCCTTCTCATGTACTTTAGCTTCAAAACCTGTGATGCCCATGCATTGCTATATGGTTCAATATTCTGATCTGCAGCTCTATAGTGAGTTTCTGGGAAATCCATTATGGAAAGAAGCCATACAAAAAGAGTATGAATTGCTCCTAAAGAATCATACTTGGCATCTGGTTCCACTTCCACCAAAAAGGAATATTTTCAAGTTCATATGGGTCCACATGATCAAGAGGTACATGGCTAGAAAGGTTTCCAAAGGACTTCGTTAGATCCATAAATATTTATACATATTCACGAATACTTTCAGTCAACATAAGTTTCATAATTTGCAGGATCATCTTGCAGTGAAGAACACAATTTCCTAGCAACTACCTTTTCTTCTTTTGATGCAGTGTCTTTTGAGGGGGGCGGGGGGGGTTTCCCACGTGGTTTTCCCTCTTTCCTCATTTTTATTCAGTGTTCATTAGTTTCATTGTACATGAGTACTTAATATGGCCTAGTAGTCGAGACTCATTTTTTACTCCATAGTGATGTTCAGGGGGTGTTGGAGAAATTTCTATTTTTGACACACTAGTTCAGTGGGAGTTAACTGACTAGTTCTATTTTAGACTTTCTAATTTTAGAACATCATTATTATGCATGCATTCCTAATAAAATATCACTGCATCTCATTGCTTCTTTGTTTTTCTTAATTATAGGTTTTCATTGCCTATATGAGTGAATATCACTCACTCATTGAATAGGTCATAATATACATTGATTCTCATTCTTCATATTGTATCTCTCTTCCTTTTCTTGATAAGCTTTGTTTGTGTATTCTTTAGCTAGGTATCCTATGCAAGTTTCCATGAAAAACTAACAATAATATTCCACCATATGTCACAAATTGTTTGTTTCCACATGTCATGACCTTATTCATTGCTATGTTTCATATTCTCATGCGTTGGTTTTCATTCCTTGGAATAGCTTTGAGAATTTGGCTAAGTATGGGAGATGGGATGAGAGAGGAGGAGGGAAAATTGTGGGTAGCAGAATTTGAGGGGGTAGTTTGTATGTCGCGGGGATGGATGAGAGGGAAATCGAATATAAAATTGTTATGAACCTGCCAACTCAGGAACCCGCGAGCCCATGGTTGTATAGATGAAAAAAAATGCACTAAGTGTAGAGGAATGGTCGGTCGGACTTGCATGCAAGAGGAATGAGATACTTTGGAGCTCGACACCCATGATAAGGATTATGGTCGAAATGTAGATCACAGAGCTTGGGGTGCAAAGTGAATGTAACAAAAAATGAAGAGTGAAGGCTCAAACCCGCGAACCTGCAAAACTGAAAAATGGCTAAGTGTTAAAACAGACTTATGAGATAAGCAAGTAGTTAAGGGGAAAGGGGTTAAATTTATATGACATAAGTGAGGGAGGAGAAATGTAGATAGTGGGAGAGAGGGTGAGGAAGGTGAGAGGGAAGGGTGAAGGATTGTGGTGGATATCTGCCCCTCGCCATAGATTGAAATATGGCTAAGTATAGGAGGATAAGGGATAAGGGAGTGGAGAGGGTGGAGAGATAAGGAGAAAAATGGTTAAGCGTTGAGATGGATGCAGGTGAACGGTGAGAGAAATAAGTGATGAGAATACTTAGCTAAAATTCAAAAAAGGATATAAGAACATGATACTTAGAAATATTCTTCAAAATTGGATCTCTGGACGAGATCTTGAATAAATTAGGCATACAGAAACAGATTTTTGATCTAAAAAATGTGCGACGAAGCTGAGATTGAGGGTTGTGGAATGAGCTTATAAAAGTTAAAAAAAAATTCTTCTTTTGATATCAATGATTTTATGAATCCAAGAGAAGGAAAATATAGATGAGCAAATTTTGGTCAACACTTCCCAAACAATTAGCACGTAAAAATTGTCCTCTTTTTTCATATGAATTTCCTTTTATCCCATGCATGTTGAATCTTAATCTTCCCCAAAAGAATTTATTAACTCTCACAGTTCCCCTATGCTTTCTTGTACTCATCCCATGTAGTCAATAACTCTATGAGGTGATCTCACACACCAACCCTCTTACATGAATTCAGTGTTTGAGTGTCTAATAAGTCAAAGGGAGGATTATATGGTAATGGAACATTAAATCAATTAAATGACAAGGGTTATGCTTGGATCCCCCTTTATCCCCCTCTCTTGTGGAATCATATTCCCCCATCATTATCGTCCCTCTCATATTACAACCCACAATTATTGTTTTTATTGATTATTTCAATGGACATAATACATAGTTCATCCCTCAACCATACTAATCAATATGGGATATTCACCAAACCTATCAGCTCGCTAGCCTAAATCACATTTACATAATTACATTAAAATTAACGAGGATTACAACTAGGGATGTTACATACCCTCCCTCTTATTTTTGCACTTTCTTCAGTGCACAACACCACATAGGTGTACATACATATTACAATGTTAGGATATCTAGTATTTAATCAACATATAGGCTCTCCAGTCTAATATCACACAGGAATTCCATCCCAAACATATATACATGGGAACCCTGGCCAAAACATATATTCATAAGAGCTTTGGCCCAAAACCATAAACAATGATTTCACATTTTATAAATTTGGAAGTAGTTCCAACCAACAATCTCTCTTTCCCCATAGTCTGCACAACCCAAGGAAGTGTACCCCCTCCTCTGTTTTACAATCCCTCAAGTTGTACCACTCCCCTCCATGATACAATGCAAAACTGACCAATAAGTATCAAATATGTGGCTCTAGGAATTCTAAGTACAACAACTTTCATAATTTGTCGATTCTCACAACAATTCCAACCAACAGGATATCATTCCCCTCAACTTGCACAACCCAAGGAAGTGTACCCCCTTTTCTGCATTGTAGTCCCTCGAGTTGTACCAATTCCCTTTAAGTCTCTATCACAAGGTTATACAAGAATTCTTAGAGTTGTGGCTCCTTGAACTCTAGTTGTGATAATGGAATCTCCAAACCTTCAAAAAGTTTCAGGTGTGCCTCTTGCATTGCATATTTTGGCTCCACTTTGATTTCTTTGAGCTGCAACAAGTCCATTAGATGTTACTTGTTCCATGTCTTTGTTCTTGATATCTACTTCTTTTGATGCTCTTCTTTCTCAGTACTCAATTTATGGTTCCACTCTTCAATTATTCCTACAAAAACCATTAAAAATATATACATGTTATAGCCATTTTTATATAACAAATATCTTATTCACAAGATTTTTTGATGTAGTCCCCCTCCCCTCTTGGGGGTTCTGCTACCTCCCGGTCTAGGATCTTTGAATCTGTTGAGTTGGATCGACTCTTCGGGCCTCTGTTAGACCCCAAATAACTTTACACAGGTGCCCCTTCTGGATTTTGGTGCAAGTTCTATGACACCTATGACTTCTTCCTTCGTGTTGTTGAATCCTGATGCAGTCTCCCTCCTATCCTAGGGGTTCTGCTACCTCCCAGTCTAGGATATTTCAATATTTTGAGTTGGATCGACTCTTTGGGCCCTTGCTAGACCCCAATTAACTTACACATGTCCCCATTTATCTTTAGGTGTAGGTCCTTTGATACCTGCGACCTCTTTTTGCGCATTTATGAAATGTTGAGTTTCAGGCGCTAGCTTCGTTTTCATTAGCCCCTTCTTGCATATGAGCTCATGTAAACATGTGATTATGGGCATGACCAATATTGGTTTGAGACCAACCCACTTTTATCCCCACAATTCACCACCAGCTGCCATGCGTCGCTTTGCCAATACCGTGGTTTCAATTGCGGTCCACTCTAAGAATTTTAAAGTCCGAGCATGTTCTGGCCCCGCAATCCAACTTGACCATCGATCTCCTGACCTCGACGGTGCTTCGTGATCAATGGATGAGATCTGTTCTCTTTTCGATCCTTCTCCCCAGAGCATGCTATCTCATATCTCCATGATCTGTCATCACGTGTCCCTTTCAATCAACGATCTTGATTGATTTCATCTTTCGCCCTTTGGGAATTTCAACTCTCAACTCCTGCTTCCTTCGCATGACAATATTTTAGAGTGGAAGATCTATTGACACCTGTCCTCAACCAATATACAACTCAGATGAACTTTGTCTCTCTACCTTCAAGGATTCTTGTTTAACACCTCCTTTTTCTTTCGAAATGATTTCTCTGAAATGACAGATCGTTTTCGATGTGTTCTCTTCAAATCCATGACCATGGTCTTCTCCGGGATTTTAGCTTTTTCAACCAAGACCAGATCAATGGTCTTCGAATACCTTCTCTATCCACAATCAATATTCTCCTTTAGGACTTCGAATTCTTCATCCTCTACTTTCCTCCAGAGTTCTAGATCTAGTGTCGCATGTCCACCTTAAAATCGACGGCTCTCATCCTCTTCGAGACTTCGGCCTTCAAAATTCTCATATCTCAACTTATTCATGCTCTTCTTCCCCCGGAGCATTTTACCTGGAGTCCACAAACTAACAACGCTTGTCCTCCCGTGGATCGACAGTTCCCAACTACTTCAGATATTCGGGCTTCAACGATCTCAAATTTTCCTCCTTCTCTTTCTCCCGACGTGTTTTCTCCCAGAGTTCATGATATGTTGACGCGCACCCTCTAGATCTAATGACTTCTATCCTCTTTGTCTCTTTGGGCTTTAGGAGTTTCAACTCCTGTGCACTCGTTCCTCCTGGAGTGCTTTTACTTGAAATACACTATCTCTTGACGCATGTCTCCCCCTTGATCTAACGACTTCTATCCACTTCGGATCTTCAGGCTTTGGGAGTTTCAACTCTTGTGCACTCGTTCCTCTCAAAGTTCTTTCACCCATCGTTTCATATTTGTTGACACATACCCTCCTGACAACCAATGGTCAGGATCTACTTCAGAGATTTCACCTCCTCCTTGTCCACAAACTTCTAAAGTTGTGGATATTTCACCACCTGTCCCTATTGAAAATAGATGGTACCAAATCACTTTGGTACTTTATCAAGTCCTCTCCCCTATACAAACAAGTATTAAATCTCGTGCACTTTACCTTGATCAAATGAATGTCAATCTTCTGCGCTCAGATCCAATGGTTGGGATCTGTTCTTCTCCTCTACGCGTTCCTCTGCTTTCCTAGACATTGATCTAGCAGTCTAGACTTCTTCCATCAACATATCTGACAGTTGTTATCGCTCCTCCTCTTGAGATTTTGATTTCTTCCAACTTGGAAGAGTTTTTAAGTTTTCAAAGGCTTCATACCTTTCTCCTCTTGCAAACTTGATTTCTTGGGTCTCGTCTGTGTTTCTTCTAACGTTATCTCTCCTTATCTTTAGGACTTAGAATAAGTCTATCTCCTGCACAATACTTGCGCTATCTATTTTGATATTTTAACTGAATCTAAACTCCAAAAGTGTCTCATCCCTTCTGCTTCCTTTTAAGAGTTAAACTTATTTCCCTCCTGACAATCTTCTGCTCAATGCACACCTTGCAGATCATTTTCTACAGAGTTTCCAGTAACTCTGTGAGTATCTTCCTCTGATACTCTTCTTTTCAAACTCGACAAAGAGTTCTCCTTGTGCACACTTGCACCTTCTCAATGCCCACCTGGAAGAGCTCTACATAGTTCTCAGTGACTCTGTCTCTCTATGCTTTCTTTGCATAGTTTCTCCTTTAATGTGTTCAACAACCTTGAGGTTTCCCCTAAGTTATCACTCATATATCATATATCTACATCATAAATAAACACAAAAATACATAAACAACCATGTTCAGGAAAAACTGTTGTCTTTTTCATTAATATGAAAATATGTATACAATATGTGCAAGCTGGACTCCAGTAGAGTCTCATCTCTCTCAAACTCTCTCAAAGAACTATTCTACCTCCTCTTTTCGAGCTTCCAATATTCTCAGTATCTTCTCTCAGAATCCTCTCCTAACTCTCCTAACTCTCATCATAATGAAATCTGATACAAAGATCTCTTTACCAAAGAGGGGCTCTACGAGCCTATCCTCTCCTTCACCTAACCTCATCTATTACATTGAAGTTTCATAAATGGCCATCTAGTCTGAATTAAATCTAGAGCCATCAACATGTCAACCATTAAAGGAGACCTTGCCTTCTGCCAATACAAAGGCATGGATTGGTTTTCAATCAACCTTACAACATTAATCCCTATAGGACCATTTTTCAAATTTAAAAATCAGAGGGTTGGTGCCTCTCCCTTTCTCCAATGCGCACCTATGTGTTGGCTTGGTGGCGCATCTGCTAATGTGGAAGGATTATCCTGCATCATACTCCACTACTACAAAAAATTCATGATCTCCAGCTCTGTTGAAATCCTCTTGGATCCCAAACTTCTCCTTGGAGTTTTCCTCCTACTCCTCTGCTTTGTTGCTATTGTTGTTGCTTCTTTTTCCCTGTTTCTCTTGCAGTATTCCTTATGTTCAGCTTCTCCTTGCTGAATGATTCAGTTGTTGACCTCACCATCAACCTCCTGATTTCTTCAATCACCTCTTCCATCTATTCAACTGGTTGGCTTGTTCTTTGCAAACTGGCTTGCTACAACTCTTATTCCTTGTCAATGGGTAGATCAACTTGATCCCCCCTACTTTTTTCTCCATCTCATGTGGCCTTATATTTCCAGCTTGCTGCAGACTCCAATTTTTTAGTCTCCTCACTAAGTTTCTACTCAGCTTCCTCCTCTTACAAATTGGCTCTCATCAGCTCTTCTTGTGTGTTGGACAATTGAGAGGGGCGGAGGGGGGGTGAATCAATTCTTACTGTGCCTAAACAATTATATCCATTTTTAAACTCATTACAGAACACTCAATGATGATCACAATAAATAAGCAATAGAGTATTCAACATCAATCACACACATGTATAATGCAGAGACAGATATTCCTGAGGAAACCCATAAAGGGTGAAAACCTCTTCTTCTTTATATGATAATTATTTTTTGTACATTATCATTCTTATGAGCATTGAATCATAATGAGGCTACCACCTCTATTTTTCAAGCTGCTACTTGCTAAGAGAACCAAATCTCTAGTTTCTCTGGCACCCACTAGAAGGAAGGACCAACTCCCTGAGTGTTCCAACACCAACTGGATGGAAGCACCAACTTCTAGTCATACATGCACCGACTTGTATATCAGAGAGCCAATATTCTCCCTTGCACCACCCTGCCACCCTGGTTTCTCTGGCTGAAACTAGATGGAAGCTACAACTCCCTGTGTTCAAGAACCTACTTGAAACTCTAAGGACAACAGTCCTCCCTTGCACCTCCCTTCCACCCTAAAATATAAAACTTTGATTTCTATGAATTTATTACAGTGATTGAATAGTTGTCATCGGCTTACCAGGCTTATCATTGTTCTGCTATGCTTCTCTACTCTCCTGGATTAACATCTCATAACTTGCATCTTCTTGCGCTTTCTGATCTTCTGCTTTCTCTCTGCATGTGCACTTCAACCTTCTTTTACTGTCTCAGTTATGCATCTCTCTTCTTTGCTTCTACTGAGCTATTTTTCCTTTAGGCTCTATGCTTCTACCTACATAACACACTCTCAAAAATCACAGCACGATCTCTTCCTTGTTCTGCAATTTTATAGTCTCTGTGCACCTTGTGCATGTTGCATGCGCTATCCCCCTGCATACACTTCACTACGTTCATCATCACTGACCCTTCTCCTGATATCTTTTGGCTTTATTGACTGTAACAGTCTTCGACTCTTTGCCATCTTTCAGTCGAATCTATGATGAGTTTACACTCCACTAGCAGTTGCCTCGAGACTCTTCATATTCTTTGTTGATCACCTTGAAGACTCTTTGAATTCTCTGGAAGAAACCATCAATGGTCTCTAATAGTTACACCGAGGCTCTTTAGCTCCTTTGGTAGATGCAATCACTTTGTTCTGGCAGTTAATGAGAGAAACTCTGTGTGTTCATGTGTTTTGGCACCTTCTCTCTTCCTGAAGAAAACTTCACAGTGGGCGCTAGCTCTTCTGGGTAAGCCTCTTACTTTCAGGTGACCTCTGGCGGTGACCAAACGCCTATTCATAAGGCGCTTTCACGACTCATGTTTCAGGGATCTGGGGATGAGGAATCTCGAATCTCCAAGTCGCGATCTCTGAAATGGATCTTAGCTACATGCTAGATCCTCCCTTAAACCTTCGATGATGTGACCAATGGCTATGACCATAGCCCTATTCAAAAAGGAATTTCACGATTTTGAATTTCGGGTTTTCTCTCGTGAGTCTCCTTGAATCCTCATATTGCAAACCCCAAAATGGATACTAGCTATGCTAGCTCCTTCCTTCACGTGCCCACGATGATGACCAAGTGCTTATCCATAAAGGGCTTTCGCAATTCGTAGCTCGCGAATTTTTCCGTGAGTCTCCTTGACTCCTCCACTTCCGGTACCTGAAATGGAGCCTAGCTACGCTATCTCCTTCCCCTCACTTAACCATCGACAGTGACCATGGCCTACACCAAAAAGGCGTTTCACATTTCGACATTTCTGTGATGAAGGGTCTCGATACTCTAAGTTGTGATCGTCGAAACTCTGAATTGGATCCAGATTAACGGTTCACGCTTTCTCATGATCAACGAATCAGATTGAATGGTTGTTTCATGTTTTGTAATTTCGACAATATTGTGGTGAGACTTCATGACTCTCCATATCGTGATTTCCGAAATGGAGCTTAGCTATTAGTGCCTTCCTCCAACTCTCGATGATGTGACCAATACCAATGACCACTCGCTAATAATTTGAGCGCTTTGATCTTCAGATCAATGGTCCACATTCCATGGTGATCGGATGACTATCCAACGCCCCACAAATTCATCTTTCTAGACTTAGGGGGAGTGTTGATACTAGAACTCCCAAAATTGAACTCCTAGAATGATGTCACTCAATGACGTGTCATGACCCGAGCAACTGCCATGTGTCACTCAAATTGAAATATTCACGTACTTGAAACATCAAATCACCTTGACACTTGTCCTTGTATGATTGTGCCACATGTCCTTGCTAACATAGGCTGCCACCTGTCCTTTTTGATGTGGTCTATCATAAACTACCTCCTAGATATGATAGCCTAGATTAGTCCTCGATCCAATGAATGAGATTATGTCACGATTTCACATATCGTGAGTTTGAGAGGTGAGGGCACCTCCTCCCTTTGACTTTCCAGTCAGTGAAATGATGATATTTTTCCACGTGTCCTTCTTGGATCGACGGTCTAGATTTCTCCTTGATCTGATGGCTCTGATCTTTTAACAATTTTTCGTATCACGAGTTGGAAGGTTACACCTCTCCTTCCTTTGACCTTTCAGTCAGTGAAATGCTGAACTTTAGCCACATGTCGTTCTTGGATCGACGGTCCAGATTTCTCCTCGATCCGATGGCTCTGATATTTTCGTAACTTTGCATATCGTGAGTTGGAAGGTTAGAGCACTTCCTTCCTTTGAATTTCCAGTCAGTGAAATGTTGATTTGTGACCACATGTCCTACTCGAAGATGGATGGTCTTCTTTCTTTCTGGATTTTGTAAGCCCGCTTCTCCTTGCACTTTAAAGAACGTGCAAGTTCTCCTGGATCCAACGATGGTCGGACCCCTCACTCGGATCTAACGCCCGAGATTTGTCCTTCATCTGTGTGCTCCTCCTATCTTAATTCAGATCTGACGATCATCGAGAATTCTGAATGGGATCCAATGATCATTGTCGCTTCTCCTCCTGAGCTTCTCCTTCCTATGTGTTCTTGCCATCAATGAAAAGCACATTGTTTCTGTGAACATGCCAACAATCTCCCCCTTTGGCATTGATGGCAACCCTGAAAGGATGCACTATTTTGCTTAGACCTCGATCTCCAACCATAGCATCCAGTCATGTTGTTCTTCTCCCCCTTTGACATCAATGTCAAAGAAAAAAAACATGCTCCCCCTGAGCTCTTGCAGTAATTTTTCGGAGGTATCAGATATTCAACCAACACAAACTCCGCCTAACAGGATGGATTCTCTTAGATGTGAGACGGGATGACACCCAACTTCTGACGAAGATATTCAAATGGTGTCTTGGCTAAGGGTTTAGTAAAGATGTCTGCAATTTGTTCTGTGGTTGGAATGTATTGAACCTGAACAATCTGATTAGTGACCTGCTCTCTCAGAAAATGGTATTTTATGGGAATATGGTTGGTCTTGGAGTGGAATACAGGATTCTTGGACACACTTATGGCACTAGTGTTATCACAATGAATTGGCATCGGTGCAATATATTTTACCTCCAAGTCTACAAGTGTCTAAATCATCCATAATACCTTAGTGCAACAAGTAGCAGTAGCAATGTATTCTACCATTGTAGTTGATAAGGAAATGGAACCTTGCTTTTTTCTCAACCACGCTACTAGATAATATCCTAAGAAGAACACACCTCCACTCGTGCTTTTCCTTTCATCCATGCAGTTAGCCCAATCAACATCTGAGTAGACTGATAATTGAAAATTCTGATTCTTAGGATACCATAAGCCATAGTTCATTGTTTCTTTCAAATATCTGAATATCCTTTTGACAGCTAGCAAATGACTCTGTTTAGGTGCAGACTAATATATTCCTATCATTCCAACAACATGCATTATGTCTGGACGAGATGCTGTGATGTATAGCATGATGCCTATCATTTCCCTATATGAACTTTGATTAACATCAGGTGAGTCATCATCCTTGCTTAATTTGCATCCATTAACCATAGGTGTGCCTATAGGTTTAGAATCTTCCATTTGAAACCTTTTCAACATTTCTCTTAGATATTTTTCTTGAGAAATGAACATTCCTTCAGGCCTTTGAGTAATTTGCAGACCAAGAAAAACTGACAGTTCACCTATCATAGACATTTCAAACTCAGACTCCATGGGAGAAGCAAACCATTGTACCAATGAATCCTTATTACATCCGAAGATGATGTCATCTACATAGACCAACATGATGAGAAAATAATTACCCTTTGTTTTGATATATAGATTATTGTCAACTGTTCCTCTCTTGAACCCTTTGTCTTGGAGATACGTATCCAGTCTGTGATACAAGGCACGAGGGGCTTGTTTTAACCCATATAAATCTTTCTTCAGCTTGCATACAAATTCAGGGTTATCAGACAGTTCGAAACCCTCTGGTTGTTCCATGTAGACTTCTTCGTTTAAATCTCCATTTAGAAAAGCTGACTTGACATCCATTTGATAGACTTTAAACCTTTTATGAAAAGCATAGGCAAGAAATATTATGATAGCTTCTAATCTTGCTACAGGCGCAAATGTTTCATAAAAATCCAGTCCTTCTATTTGAGCATAGCCTTTACAGACCAATATTGCTTTGTTCCTGACAACTTGTCCCTGCTTATTCAACTTATTCTTAAACATCCATTTGGAACCAATGATATTTTTACCTTCAGGTCTAGGAACCATCTCCCACGTATTTTTTTTCTCAATCTGATCAAGTTCATCATTCATTGCTTTAACCCAATGGTCATCTTTGATAGCTTCATTAAAATTCTTGGGTTCCATCATGAATATAAAGGCTATATGTGATTGTTCGTTATTTTTTATTATCTTTATCCTGGTTTGTACACCTTTGTATTTTTCACCAATTATCTGACTTGCAAGATGATTCTTTTGAGTGATTCTGGAGGAGGAATTTGAAGCTGTCTGCTGATTTGAGTTTGTCTGAATATTTGCATCTTCATCTGGCTCAGAATATTCTTGTTCTGATTCTTGGACCTGTTCAACTTCAAATTCATTTATATTCTTTGTTTTTGATTCAGTATTGTCCACCTCTCTTTCTGGGATTCCGTCATCAACTTTTATGTCGATACAGTCAACCAATCTATGCAGCCTCTTATTATAGCATCTGTATCCTTTACTGTTTGTAGCATACCCTAAGAAGATGCCTTCATCAGCCCTGTCATCATACTTGCTAAGGTTCTCATCATTATTCTTTATGTAACACTTACTCCCAAATAATTTGAAGTGTTTGATTGAAGTAGGTCTCCCATACCACAATTCATAAGGTGTCTTGTCAGTGTGTGGTCTGAGGTGGGATTTGTTAAGAACATGGACTGTTGTGTGTATTGCGTCTACCTAGTAGGTTTGACCAATGTTCTTCTCATTCATCATTGACCTAGCCATTTGCTGCATTGTTCTGTTTTTCCTCTCAACTACTCCATTTTGCTGTGGAGTTCTTGGGATTGTGTATTCTCTCTTGATCCCATGTTCATCACAGAATTCCTTGAACTCACTTGAAATAAATTTGCCTCCTCTGTCTGATCTTACTGCCTTTAACCTCTTTCCTGTTTGATTCTCAGTTAAAGCCTTAAATATTTTAAATTTCTCAAATGCTTTAGCTTTATCCTTGAGAAAGGCAACCCAAGTAAGTCTGGAGTAATCATCAATGATCATCATGAAGTAGTTTTCTTTCCCTATGCCTTCCTATCTTGATGGTCCACTTAAATCCATATGAACTAGTTGGAGTGGTTTCTTTGTTGAAGTAGAGCTCTTGGATTTAAACTGTATCCTGGTAAGCTTTCCTACTTGGCAGGGTTTACACACAGAATCTTGTGGCTTTGATATTCTTGGAAGATCTTTTATTGCCTCAAGATTTTTTAGCTTAATTAAGTAATCAAAGTTTATATTTCCAAGTCTCCTATGCCATAACCATCTCTCATCATGTTTTCTTATATGAGATTCTTCTCTATCTTCTTTTAGCACATATACATTATTTTCTATCCTTATGCCTTTAGCCACCACTTGTCCCGAGTTTATAGACTTTATCTTGTAGTCCTTGGAAGTGAACACCACTTCACATCCTCTGTCACACATTTGAATTACACTGAGCAGATTATGTTTCAGCCCATCTACAAGAAGAACATCTTGGACTTTTCCTTTTCCATTACTTAAACTCACCATCCCTTTACCCTTGATTTTACCTGGAGCATCATTTCCAAAGGTTACGTTTCCTAATTTGCTTTCACTCAGAGATAGAAACTTACCTTTGTCTCATGTCATATGTTTGGAGCATCCATTGTCTATATAGCAAGGGTTATTTTGCCTTTGAGATGAAAACACTAATCCACACTTGTCACTTTCTCTCTTATTCCAAACCTTGACATTTTTAGCAGAGGGATTCAAATCTGGTTCATAGTTCTTTAAGCGACAGTCAATAGCTTTATGTCCAAAATTATGACAGATGTGACATTTTGATTCGTTGAATAAGGGATCATAATGATTGTTATGCTTAACCTATGTCCTTTTCCCATCCATCAAGTGATTTGTAGTCTGTGATGGTTTGTTATTTGGTTGTCTCATTGTTTGTTGTGGTAGATACCTATACCTTGAATGTCTTGATTTCTCATATCTAAATTTTAAAGAACAATTTACAGCTTTGTGACCAAAATTAGAACAGAAAAAACAATATCCATAGAAAAAACCTTGGTACCTGAAAATTGGTTGTGTTTTTTTGAGAAGGTCGATTTCTTCCATGTTGACGACTTCCTTAAGCAGAGTGTATTATTTCTATGATCTATAATTTCAATTCTGGTAACTTTTTATTTACTCCTCCTGGGCAGCCGATTATCTTCTTTTTCTTATGCAGGTTTGTTGTTGTCATATGTTGTAGATTTGACAAACTTGATGGGTTCATTGTTACTTGGCTGACCACTTCTTGATCCCTCTTCATAACCCAGACCTATTTTCAGATTTGGGTTCCTTTGCTGATTTAGAATGGTGGCCAATCCTTCTGAGGCTTTGATACTTGACAGATTCTGATGATACAAGGCTTGAAACTTCTCCAGCTCTTTCCTAGTTTTCACTACTTCTTCCTCCAGAGCTTCACATCTTGCCTTCTTTTCTGATAACTGTTGTTTCAGAATGTATTCGATTTTCTTTGCCTCTTATAATTCCACTTTTAGTAGGGCCAAGTCTTCATCAGGTTCTTTACTTCCTTTCTTGATCTGTATCAACAATTGTTTTTGCTTTCTCATCTTAATTCTGAGTCTCTCAAGATCTTCTAGTGCACTGATCAGTTCTCCTTCCAGGTCAACCACAACTTCTTCTTCATTAGCATCACTTCCTATGCTTTTATTATCATAATCCTCTTTGTCCATAAGCATGAAGTCATTTAGTTTATCTTCAATATAAGAGTCACTGTCTTCATTATCTGAAGGATCATTATCATTGTTTACACAAAGACTTTTCTTCTTAAAATTATTCTCTTTAAAGAATTTTTTGTGTTTTTGCTTCTCCTCATCATCATATGTCTGATCCTTTCTTTTGTGAGGACATTTATTTGCAAAATGACCTATATTACCACAGTTGAAACATTTGAAAGGCAATTTACCTTTGTATTTGCCTGATCCCTTCTTCAGTCTTCTCACAAATTTTGATTCAATTTCATCAGGCTCAAAATCCTCATTCTTGTCTACTTTAAATGATGCTTCTCTGGAGGTGGGTTTATATTTAACTATTCTCATTTCATATGCAGTCAACATTCCTAGAAGTTGATCAAAAGCCAATGATTTTAGATCATTAAGTTATTCTATAGCAGAGACCTTCGGGTTGAACCTATCTGGTAGAGATCTCAACATTTTCTGAACTAAGGAGGGTTTCTCAATTTTTTCACCAAGTTCTTTCATTGCAATTACCAGTTCTTCAACTCTTAGAAAGTACTTTCCAACAGTTTCATCCTCTTTCATCTTCAGTTGTTCAAAATGTACTCTGTAGGTTTGAAGCTTGGCGTTCTTTACCTTCTCATTACCTTCATAACTACTAATGAGTTTGTCCCACATTTCTTTGGCAGTTTCTAAGTTCATAACTTTTACAAATGCTTCTTCTGCAAGCCCGCTCAGAATAGCATTCATATCCTTAGCATTGAAGCTGAATTCTAGCTTGTCATCCTTATTAGCTAGTACAACTGTCTTTACATAACCAGTATGTACCACATACCAAACATCTACACCTAAAGCCATTATGTAGGTTCTCATTCTAACTTTCCAGAAGGCAAAGTTTGTTCCATTGAAAAGAGGGGCCTTATTGGTTGAAGTTGCTTCATGGCTTGACATGTTTAAGCTCTAGGATCTACCCTTAGATAAAAGGGGCCATATCTGATACCAATTGTTAGACAACTGAGAGGGGGAGGGGATGAATCAGTTGTTACTGTGCTTAAACAATTATATCCATTTTTAAACTCATTACAGAACACTCAATGATGATCACAATAAATAAGCAATAGAGTATTCAACATCAATCACACACATGTATAATGCAGATACAGATATTCCTGAGGAAACCCATAAAGGGTGAAAACCTCTTCTTCTTTATATGATAATTATTTTCTATACATTATAATTCTTATGAGCACCGACTCATAATGAGGATACCACCTCTGTTTTGCAAGTTGCTACTTGCTGAGAGCACCAACTCTCTGGTTTCTCTAGCACGCAATAGAAGGAAGCACCAACTCCCTGAGTGTTCCAGCACCAACTGGATGGAAGCACCAACTTCCAGTCATACAAGCACCGACCTGTATATTAGAGAACCAATGTTCTCCCTTGCACCACCCTGCCACCCTGGTTTCTTTGGCTGCAACTAGATGGAAGCTACAACTCCCTGTGTTCAAGAACCTACTTGAAACTCTGAGGAAAACAGTCCTCCCTAGCACCTCCCTTCCACCCTGAAATATAAAACTTTGCTTTCTATGAATTTATTACAGTGATTCAATAGTTTTCATCGACTTACTAGGCTTATCACTATTTTTCTATGATGCTCTACTCTCCTGGATTAGCGTCTCACTGCCTGCATATTCTTGCACTTTATGATCTTCTGCTTTCTCTCTGCATGTGCACTTCAACATTCTTTTACTTTCTCAGTTATGCATCTCTCTTCTTTACTTCTACTGAGATATTTTTCCTTTAGGCTCTATGCTTCTAACTGCATAACACACTCTCAAAAATTGCACCACGGTCTTTTCTCTGTTATGCATTTTTATAGTCTCTGTGAACCTTATGCATGTTGCATGTGCTATCCCCCTGCATACACTTCACTACGTTCATCATCACTGACCCTTCTCTTGAGATCTTTTGGCTTTACTGACTGTAACAGTCTTCGGCCCTTTTCCATCTGTCAGTCAACTCTATGATGAGTTTACACTCCATTGGCATTTTCCTCGAGACTTTTCGTCTTCTCTGTCGATCACCCTTAAGAATCTTTGAACTCTCTAGTAGAAACGATCAGTGGTCTCTAACAGTTACACTCTGGCTCTTCAACTCCTCTGGCAGATGCAATCACTTCATTCTGCAAGTTACTAAGAAAAACTCCGTGCGTTCATGATTTTTGGCACCTTCTCGCTTTTTGAAGAAAACTTCACAGTGGGCGCTAGCTCTTTTGTCTAATCCCCTTCCTTTCAGGTGCCTCTGTCAGTGACCAAACACCTATTCATAAAGTGCTTTTGTGACTCGCATTTCGGGGATCTAGGGATGAGGCATCTTGACTCTCCAAGTCACGATCTCCGAAATGGAGCTTAGTTGCATGCTAGCTCCTCCCTTAAAACTTCGATGATGTGACCAATGGCTATGACCACAGCCCTATTCATAAAGAAATTTCACGATTTCACATTTCAGGTTTTCTCTCGTGAGTCTCCTTGACTCCTCATATTGTAGACCCCAAAATGGAGACTAGCTATGCTAGCTCCTTCCTTCACGTTCCCACGACGATGACCAAGCGCTTATCCATAAAGGGCTTTCGCAATTCGCAACTCACTAATTTTTCCATGAGTCTCCTTGACTCCTCCACTTCTGGTACCCGAAATGGAGCCTAGCTACGCTAGCTCCTTCCCCTCACATAACCACCAGCGGTGACCATGACCTACACCAAAAATGTGTTTCTCATTTCGGCATTCCTGTGATGAAGGGTCTTGATACTCCAAGTTGTGATTGTCGAAAATCCAAATTGGAGCAAGATTAACGGTTCACGCTTTATATTGATCAACGACTCAGATTGAATGGTTGCTTCATGTTTCGTAATTTCAGCAATATTGTGGTGAGACTTCATGACTCTCCATATAGTGATTTCCGAAATGGAGCGTAGCTGTTAGCGCCTTCCTCCAACTCTCAACGATGTGACCATATTTCAACATTAATCCCTATAGGACCATATTTCAAATTTTAAAATGGGAGGGTTGGTGCCTCTCCCTTTCTCAAATGTGCGCCTATGTGTTGGCTTGCTGGCGCATCTGTTGATGTGGAAGGATTCTCCTGCATCATTTTTTAACTCTAAAATATAAAAATGTATTCAAAATAAGTTTGCAATCATAAACCAATACTTATATGTATGGTTATTTCTCTATTTCATAATTTGTGGTGGAAAAGAATTCAGCTCATTATCCTTTCCGAAAAACCCTTATGATTCTAGCCACCATGCCATATGCATTACTGGGTTGCCTCTTCCTTGATATACTCACCCTGAAAGATCATGAATCCCCTTCGTTGTTACATAGTCCCTCAGATGATCCTTATTTCCAAGTATTTTATAGGAAAGGATAGTGCTAACTCATTGCCACACATCCACTAGCAATATAAACCCTATGGAAATCATAGGGCTCCAGTTCCCTAACAATATCCTTCTTCCTAGAATTTTTGGTTTCAATAGTCATCATCTCATCTGTATCACACACTTACAATCATCATGAGATATCATCATAACAATTTCGCATATTAATTAAAATCTATTTCATATTGGAAAATTGAATTTCCCAAGCATGAGATTCCCCTTTCATAATGTTTGGCTCTTGCAGCAGCAAACATTAGTATTTATTACGAGCTTACATCAGTGCCATACTTGATACCATTCTTTTTGTAATTTTCTCAGATTTCATTCAACTAAATATATTGTTAGTCTCTTGTGCACATGATACATTCATTGCACATTTACAATGGTTCCCAAAGTGATCTCAGAATTGTACATACTAAGAATTAAATCACTTCTCTCTATTAATCATATTAAATGAAATTATCATTCCTTACACACACATTATCTAGCATACCAATATTTCATAATGCAATCAAACATTAATAATAAATGACCAATGTATCAATACCCATGGCCACATATACACAATGAATATTTGCATTTTTCGAGGAATACCACATATCTATGTCATGTATTCCACCATGGTGAGTTGGAAAGTCTAGCCAATGCCTCAACACATCATCCAAACTCTTCCAAATTAATCATTTGATTATTTGGATACCTTCCTCTTCAACCCATATAGAACACCAGGAATTAATCCTTTAGTTCTCTTCAATGTTGGAAAATAGGTTGTATTCCAAACATCGGTTATACAGGGTGAAGACCATTAAGTGTTGGAAAATTGGTTTTCATTGATGTCAACCATAGAAGAAGCCCCAAAGCAAGTTTGGAAATCTCTATAAGTAATGAGTGTATTTGAAGAAGTATCCAAAGTGTTCCCCTTATGGGATAGCTTAAATCATGACCCTCATAGGAAGACACTTTGAATAAGTCTACAAGAAACCACGAGAATATGGTTAATAAGCCCCGAAGGTTTGGACATGAAACCCAAATATTGGAAGAAAAGAGTACGAAGGAAACTACAAATACATACAAAACTCTCATAGATGGATAGTCCTCATCATGTCGTTTACAATGGTAGGTGGTATTCCATGTGGTTTCGTATGGTTGAGAAGTTATATCCTCTTAAAGATGAAGCCCCAAAGTATGGTTAAAAATCCCCTAAACAGTTGCAACAAGAAGTTACAATTCGGCCCCAAAATTAATTAAAGGAGAAAAAATGTTGCAAATAATAAGTTACAGGTCGACTCAAAGTCAAGTAAACAAGGTACTTGAAAAACTATAAATACCCATCAAAGAGCCTCTCAGTATAACCAAGAAAGTATGTGATCTCTTATTGAATCAGAGGTAGTGGAGGAGTGCATAGATCCACATATTGGAGAATGGTTTCTGGTAACCCTAATTGAGCAGACCCTTGTGGGTCAGGTAGAGGGCATCTTGGGAGGCCCCCACAGGTTACACAAGGCTTGTCATGCAAGGCCTCACTAGTTGTCTAGATCATTCTAGTGAGGCTGAAGAGAAGTTTGAAGATGGTTTTATATTCTTGATGTCGAAGATGAGGAAGGATTGATGATATGAGATCTAATGTACCAGGTTATTTACATGATAAAATGTATGGTTCTCTATATGTTTTGATGTTCATTATTGATGCATATCTTGTAGATTTTGGTATATGCTTGAGGCATATTTTGGATATTATGACATATGCTTTGAGGAATACCTTGGAGGGTTTGACACATGTTTGATGCATACTTTGAAACATGTTTGAGGCACGTCTTGAATGTTCTTGGCACATGGTTGATGCATATGTTGATGGTTATGGTACATGATTTATGGCATATCTTGGATGGTATAACACATGCTTGAGTATTGTATCTTGGATACTTTGGTACATGGTTTGAGGTGTATTTTGGATATCTTGTCACATTATTAATGCATATCTTGGAACATGGTTTTATGCATATCATGGTGATATTAAGCATGTGATTTGGATATGTCCTTTGGTGATCTTAGCATGAATTTTATGTGGTTATTGGTATGGATCTGGTTTTGATGATGATGATGTATCAATATTAGTGATAGTTACACTGACCAGTTGAGTCTGGTTTTGACGATGATGATGCATCAATATCAGTGATAGTTACACTGACCAATTGAGTCTGGTTTTGATGATGATTATGTTTCAATATCAATGAAAGTTACAGTGACATGTTGAGTTTGGTTTTGATGATGATGATGTATCAATGACAACAACAGTGATAGGTTGATTCTCACACTTATATTTTAGAGAGGAAGGAAGTGGCATGGGAAGGGAGTTGAAGCCTCCTTCCAGTTGGAGCCAAAGAATACTAGGAGTCGTAGCTTCCTTTATGTTGGAGCCTGTAAATAAGGGGTTGGAGCCTCCTTCTAGTTGGAGCTAGAGAATTCAGGGAGTTGTAGCTTCCTTTAGGTTGGAGCCTATAAATCAAGGGGTTGGATCCTCCTTCCAGTTGGTGCTGGAGAACTCAGGGATTTGTAACTTCCTTCAGGTTGGAGCCTATAAATAGGGGGTTTGTGCCTCCTTCCAAATGGTTATGGAGAAGTCTAGAAGTTGGTTCTTCCTACGGATGTAATATTCAAGACATATATTAAAAAGTATTATGTGTTTTTCTCCCATTTGGGTTTCCACGTAAAATTCTTGTGCATTGTGTATTTGTGGTTATATGTTGATGATATATTGAATGCAATCATATGTGATAAATTGTTGATAACTTAATGTTTACATGTTATGGTTAAAAATGGTAAAAATTATTCAATATTGATTCACCCCTCCTCTCAATATTGGTGAATATTCCAACATTAAGTACTTTTATGGTGATATATTCCTTCCATATCCAACCACAATATGGCCTTAGATATGGCTAGCTACTGACATCCATTTCTACAATAGGAGTATGTCTCATGGCCGCCTTAGTTGTGATTTCATAACCAATATAACACAATATGCAATTAAATATCATATAATTTTATTCAAGCATTAAACCACATTTGTATACATAGGCCCTCTTCCTTTACTCATTAATTTAAATATTGAAATTTAGCTCAAATATTGAATTTTGATTGAGGGAACTCTTACCTCAATTTCCTTCAACATACATGCATCGTAAGCAACCCAAATGAATACATGCATGGTTGTTATAAACTTACTTGATGCTACCTTATCAACTGGTATCTTGTATAAGCTCATAGGATTCCTTTATCAACCTCTTGAACAAAATATTACCATCCTCATTTGTCTTCTTACAAATGGTTGTCATATGCAGTATGAACATCATCAACATCTTCAAACTTGCTATAAACAATTTTCCTAGATACACAATCCATCATTAGTCTTATTCAATTATCACAACATCATTACCACATATATAATAGTAGACTATTCTCAATTTATAAGCATGCCATATGTATGCCCAAGCATGTCCATATGTACTAATGCACATCAATATGCACCAAGAATTCATTCTCATCATGCCTATTCATGCACGTGCATTCTAGCGTCATTATAGTCCTCATGCATCACTTATATCATGCACTCTAGTGCAAATATGTTTCATGTTCATGTGCTCCATGTAGCCATCCTTAAATCCTCCTAGATCCATGCAACCTTGTATATCTTCATTCTAGTCATCTATGAACTATTGTTCCCTGATCTAACCCTTTTCCATCCAATTCCACTTGGCCATTTTGCATTTGTAGCCAATATTCTCTATTGGCCACTACTTCCACTTAGG
>JASDQU010590166.1:13584-26550 GCA_032191745.1 Picea mariana | reverse complement strand
TCATGTGCTCCATGTAGCCATCCTTAAATCCTCCTAGATCCATGCAACCTTGTATATCTTCATTCTAGTCATCTATGAACTATTGTTCCCTGATCTAACCCTTTTCCATCCAATTCCACTTGGCCATTTTGCATTTGTAGCCAATATTCTCTATTGGCCACTACTTCCACTTAGGAAATAAACCCCAATTTTTACTTTGCTAGAACCTTCTAGAACATTGGAATGATGTTCTTTATATCATTCCATCACCTTGATACTATAGTATCCTTGAATCAACTTAACCCAATAACATTATAGCATCCATTTTTGTTATCTCTAATTGTATATTGACCTTGCTAAAATTTAAAATACTTCTCTTTACTGCATTTAGCAATTCTCGATGAAGCCTTTCTTTCCCACTCAATACCACTCAACTCCAAATGGAATGCTACATTCCTCCTTTTTCACTCTCAAGTGAATAAACTTTATTATCATGTCCCTTGAACTCTTTGTACCTGTACCCTGATTCCACTGTGCACTCTGATAACATAGTGGGCTTCTCACTCTGAATAATTTTTGACAAAAGTGGCTAATTATTGGCTAGGAATTATTTTACAAACATTATTATTCATTCTCTCATATATGAATGATCCATCATATGACTCACTCACCATATTTGAGCTCCTTTCTCTTCTTCATATATTCTATACAACTATATACTTCCTTTGCACACTCTTTATTGACCCAACCAACTCTACAAGCTATGACCTGCTTCCCTATCCATTGGATATCTCGAATTATAATTTGCAACAAAATGACATCTAATCTTGTTGTTAGAAATACTTTGACACAACATTCTTTGCTTGAGTGTTCCATTGCTTATCAACAATGCCCTATTATTCAAACTCAACCTTTTTTCCATTAACAAGCTATTGGACTTCCAAATGCGCCTCCACGCCCTTGTATAGGCACAATCATGAGTATCTACTCACCTTACCTGATACTGAAAATTGTCTTGTATCTCTAACATCTGGAATACTTTTCCCAAAATTTGACATTGTTTGGAAAATCTTCATATTGAGCAGTTACAGGGTTCATGGAATTCAATTCCACTTTTTCCTACAATTTTATCGAACGATCATATGCTTACTTGGAGGACTTAAAAATTATTTCATGTTGTCCTTTAGATACCTTTCTAATGACTATACTCATGTCTCATCATGAGTTTTCAACTAAAAGTTACAACCTTCTAAAATTTACAATTTTGTCATTTTTTCTACTCATTTGTGCCATGTTTTTACTAGTGCCATTTTTCTAAGAGACCATTTTTTCCACCTGTAGAAGAAAATTCGTCTGGAACCTGAAAAACATTTGTATCGAGCATAGATATAATTTATGATTTTAAACATAACAACTTTCATATTTGGAATATGATGCTCCAATCAAATTCTGTATAATTTTGGAATTGGTGACTGTGTTTTTAGCCAAAACTGGATATCTCCCAAATGGAGAAAAATTGGGAAAAATTGCTTCAAGACGAAGTTGTCCAGATTGATGTGTAGAAAAAATGGTGACTAAATAAAACTTTCTGTATTGGTGATCTCGAGTCTCTTTTCCTCCTTCGAAGAATTCAAAAATCCTTGAAACATGTATGGAAATAGTGGATTTTTCACTATTTAAGTATCCCCACACCCACCCCTTTTGAAATTTTCCAATAGACCAAATGGGTATCCCAATTCCTTCTTTTTGAGATCCCTATAAAATTTTCACCTTCATCTGGGCCCTAGTTACCGAGCATAATCATAATCTTCAAAACTCACTAATTTGCATTTTTTGGAAATTTTAAGAAGAAATAGCCAGTGACCCTCACTGGAATTCTTGTAACCCTCATTGATGTAGAAACATACCTAAATTTTCATTCGATTAAGAGCTAAAATGATCATGTTATGGCCAAAACAAGTTTTTAGCTCCAAACTTTTTGCAAACTGCTTGTTTTCTCCTTCCAATTCTCCTCTTCTATTTCTTTTCTTTTTCTTTTTATTCCCTTCTCTTCCTATTCTTTTTATTTTGTGTTACCCTTATTCCATGATAAATAAAACCCCTCTATCAGACATCAACAATTTCCTTTCACTTTTGTTTGGACTTCATCAAAATTTGAACTTTGAAATCTATCAACTATCAACGATTCCCTTTCAATTTTATTCAGACTTCACCAAAATTTGAAATATGAATTCTCTTAGCCATCAGACATCAACCATCAACTATTTCATTTCACTTTTGTTCAGACTTCACTAAAATCCCAACTTTGAACTCTATCTACCATCGACTATCCCCGATTCTCTTTCACTTGTGTTTGAACTTTGTTGAAATATGAACTTGAAAATCTATCGACCATTGGAAATCCCCTTTTATTGTTGTTTAGACTTCATTGAAATATGAAATTTTAACTCTATCAACCATCGGCCATCGATAATTCCCTCTCACTTTTGTTCAGACTTCATCAAAATATGAAATATGAACTCTATCGACCATCGGAGATAATCCATTGGCCATCGGAGATAAGCCATCGGCCATCGACGATGCCCTTTCAATTTTGTTTGGGTTTCATCAAAATCCTAACTCTAAAATCTATCGACCATCGACCATTAATGATTTTCATTCACTTTTGTTTGAACTTTTCCAAAATATGAAATTCGACCTCTTTTGTCCATCGAACATTGACGATTCTCTTTTGGTGAACTAAACTGGTTCATAAATTTCACCGAATCTAATGAGCTCCAAATCTAGGATGAATTTGGATCATTGATATCAATGTCAAATGCAATATTAGTTTTCGATTCACCAAACTACTCCAAAAACTTTATTGGACTTCTCCAAACCTGTAAATGAATCTCGACTGTTGATCCTTAGAATTCAAGTGGTATTGATCATTGATCCATCAAAATCTATTCCATGACCCATGCCTTCTATCGTTGTGGACCTTTTCATTCCATTTCATGAGTATGGTCCATGTCATCATCTATATGGAATTTTCCAAAAATCCTGAAAAAAAATTATTTTTTTGAAAAATTAATAATTTTTCAAAAGTTTTCTTTAGTGAACTTGAAAATTTTCACTGATGAAAGTTTTCTCTCTCTAAAAAACCTAATATAATAAAATCTAAATCTGATCGCAATGGATGTATCCTTCGGGGGGCACCCCTTCCTGACACATATTCCTCTGCATTCCATTCACTGATCACAACTTCCATCAAACAATCAAAGTCGCAACCCTCCAGATTCCTAAAGAAACTAGACTAGATACCCAAAATCGAGCTCCATTCGATTGCAACTAGAAGGTAAAAGTTGGTGCTATTAGAGTGAGGATTTATTGGCCAATTTACTGGAATTTTTCCTTTGCCTAAATCTTTTGTTGTATGACTTCAAAAAAACTGGAACCCACTCATCAAGGGCTACCTCAATAAATTATTTTGGGGTCATGGGTATTTTTCTTTCCTCTTCGAGAAAAAGGAGGACCGATACATGATCATCCATAGTTTGCCTTACTTTCTTGGCACCAAAGATATGTACCTAAACAAATGGACACCCGATTTCAACCCTGAAAATGACATGCCTTCTGCAGTCCCAGTATGGGTTTTCTTGCCTCACCTTCCCCTTCATTGTTGGAGCAATGATGTGTTGCATTGCATCGATAACTCTTTGGACCGATATACATATAGAGAAAATCCAAAGGAGGACATTTTTTCAAGGGTTATTTAGAGGAACACCTATTATTCCATTTCTTATCTACAAGATAAGGAAATCCCTCCCACCGATATAGATCCAAGTGGAGTAAATCAGGAGAAACATTTAATCATGGTCCCTCATGAATCAATATCTTACAAATTGAAGCTAAGTACCAGAGAAGGAGAATAAAAGAAACCCAATCTCATCAAATCTCAGCTGGAAAAATCAAAACCGGTGATATCAGGTCTGGAATATATGGAAAACTATAAATATTCTGAAGTCGCCTTCAAGGAATCCAAATCACAAGACTCAGGTATATATTTCTTGGGTTATGAAGAACAAGAAGATAGAGCATTGAAAGAAAACTTGCCCTAAATATCGGGAAGGAGAGCTTCAAAATTTCTCAGAGATGAGCAAGACAAAATCGAAATTAAGCTAGGCTCACAAAAAAACATTCCTAAGATGTTAGGACCCAAAAAATATCCAAAAATACATAATAGTAATGTAGCGTCTAAAGGAGGTACTCCCCCTAATCCTCATAAATAATGATAGTTGTCTCTTGGAATTGTAGGGGTTTAGGTAGCACTCCAAAGTCCATTGTTTCCCGTGATCTTATTAGAAATCAAAAGTTGTCTATTCTCCTTCTCCAAGAGACAAAAATTCAAGAAGATGGCATTCGACATACACCTTTGGAAGTCCTAAAACAATGGGATTACATATCCAAATATGCCAAGGGAGCCTCTATGGGTCTATATACCCTCTGGAATAAGAATGAATACATTATGGTATCCTCCCTCCAAACCTCTCATTGGATACGCACTAGATTTAAATATGTTACCGATGGAACACTCATCACTATAATAAATATATGCATGCCAGTTAACCCTATGGAAAATACATCTTGTTGGTCCTCTATTGAGAGCCTGAGAGACACAAATAATATGTTAGAATGCATTATAGATGGTGATTTTAATACAATGGGCAACACTGGAAAAAAAAGAGAGGATTATTTTATGCCAGAGATCCCTCCATAGACAGGATGGAAGAACTCATAAAATATTGGGACCTTATTGATATAGCTCCCCTCAAGGGAAAATATACATGGAACAATAAGCGTTTTGGGTTGGGCCACATAGATGCATGCTTAGACCAACTTCTGGTTCACAGTGCTTATGTTTCTTCCGCCTCTTCTCTTAAATACTTTATCTTGCCCTATTTTACCTCTAATAATAATCGTATCTCCCTCAATATTCGCCTCCTTCCTAACCTTAGGCCCCTTCCCTTTTTCTTCTTCCCTCTTTAGATTAACTCTTATGATTTTGACCTTATTGTCTCTAGTACATGGCACTCCTAGATTCGAGGGACTCTTGTTTACATTTGGGAATATGAATTGATTTTGGTGAAGAATGCAATTAAAAAGTGGTCCAAGACCTTGCAAATATCAAAAATAAAATTCAAAATCTTCAATTGCAAATGGAAGATGTAGACATCACTCAACATATTTTACAAGAAGAAGTTACTCTCCAGACCCAAGTTCAGAAAAAATTGCGAAGAGAAGCGGAATATTGGAGACTCAAATCAAGAAGCCTTTGGCTCCAAGTCGATGAATGAAAAAAAAAAAAATTTCCACAAGAAAGCTAAATCCCACCTCTCCAAGAACAATGTAGTAGACATAAATATGGAAGATGGAACCCAAATTTATGATTATGAAGGCATAAAAAATGTTTCTCATAACTACTGTAAAAATCTCTTCACTCAAAAAGAAGAGATTGTAATTTAGAATACTTAAGCTACGATAGAGCATATTCCCACTATCATTACAAAGGAAGTAAATCGTCTTCTAACTCGGCCCATTGAAGAATCACACATAGGTGGCCATTTGGAGCCTTGGGCTAGAAAAATCCCCTGGCCTAGATAGGTTTCCTATTATAGGAATTATTGGGACCTTATCAAAAAATACCTTATCAAAATTCTTCATTATTCCCATCGATCTCTTAGACTCGGAGGGAATACAAACTCTTCCTTTCTGGATATTGTTCCTAAAGAGTCTAACCCCTCCTCCTCCTCTAGGAACAGACCAATATCTCTATGCAACTCTTCATGCAAAATCCTCACAATTATTATATCTTCTCATCTCAAATATTTATTACCCAAAATTATATCTCCTAATCAAGGGAGATTCATGTCTGAAAGGTAGGTCACCGACATTATTTTTTTGATTCAAGAAGCTATTCATTCAAGCTTTGTTGCAAAAGAAAAATGTATGTTAATTAAACTCGATATGTCAAATGTATTTAACCATGTTTATTAGCCATTTTATTTTCAAGTCCTGCAAAATCTTGGATTCAGTCCCAACTTCAATCATTGGATTGCTTCATGCATCAGAGGGCCTTGGATTTCCTCTATGGTAAACGATTGACTAGATGGATTGTTTCAAGGAATTAGAGGATTCCAGAAAATGGTGCCCCCTCTCACCATTGTTATTCATCATCATGTAAAACTCCCTCAGTTGAAATCTAGAATATGAATGAGAAAATGGAAACATGTCAGGTCTTTGGATAGCCCGAGGAGTGAAATCTTTGAACCACGCACAATTTGTTGATGATACTTTGCTTCTGGGTGGGGCCTCTCAAATAATTTCCTCTTGCTTCAAGGAGACATCGAAATCATTTCTGGACGCGTTAGGAGAGGTTGTGAACCACTGGAAACGTCAAATCATGGTTTGGAATACACGGACACAGGTAATGTAAAACATTTCCCACACTCTTCAATTCCCAAATGTTGAGAGATGGTCCTCCTTTTGATATCTAGGCATTCCAATTTCTTTGAAGAAGTCAATCTCACATTACTGGAGGCAGATTATTGAAAAAATCAACTCTAAATTCACCTCATGGGTTCCCAATGGGTAAATTTGGTTGGTCGCATAGTCCTAATCAAGGCATTTTTTTTAGCGCTGCCAATATATCAGTCCTCTGCAATGATTTCCTCTAAAGGCATCTCCAATCAAATATCTGTCAAAATTAGACAATTCCTTGGAAAGGAGGTAAAACTACAAGGAAAAAATTCCATTTAGTAAGTTGGAAGCAAGTAAAGCATCTGCTATGTAGGGGAGGACTGGGCATTAGAGACCCAAAGCATGTGAACAGGGCGATGGGAGAAAAATTTCTCTAGAAATATCTCTTAGTGGAAGTAGGTTCTCTCAAAAAACTATTCTAGGGGGGCAAGTAAAAGATGCTTGGAGCACCCTCCTTGAATGACCAAAGGTTATCCTATATTCAACCTCCTTCTCTCAATGATGTCAATCATCAAGGACAATATTAATTGGATCTTGGGCAATGGGAAAATAATAAAATTATGGAATGATCCAATTTTGGAATGAAATCCCCTCTCAATAAATGAATATATCGCGCCACTGAAAAAATGGATGCAACTACAAGGAGAAATCAAATTGCATGATATTTTTTCATGGGATATGGCCACTAGGAATTGGACAGGATGGAAATCGATGGATTTACCCTCACATCCTCTTCCCCTTCCTTCTCAGCTTCTTACAAAACTGAATGAGCATGCACTGAAGTGCTTGTCAATCAAATATGTCAAGGGTTGGGGTAACTCCTCCTATACCTTCAGAAAATGATATAAAGCATTTCAAGAAGGGACTAATTTTTACCCACAAGTAGGAGTGTGGAAGGTGATTTGGAATACAAACAGTGTACCCAAAATTAACTATTTTATCTAGCTCTTAGTGCATGGGCACATTTTTTTAGCTGAAAACCCAAAAAATAGTGGCATCGTTAGGCCCTCACAATGTGCCCTTTACTCTCTAGATGAAGAAACAATCCCTTATTTATTCACTCATTGTCCCTATGCCATAGCTACATGGAATATGGCATTAGGTGATCTCTTCATCCTCACAATAGGGCCACTATTATAATTATTTTTTTCAAAATTAGGGGAAGAACTATGGTGGAAATCTTAGAAACAAACTAGGTCTAAATAAACTCTAGATAGAAATGCCCAAATATATCTGTTGGGAAATCTAGCTAGCTCGAAATAAAAAAATCTATCAAGATTAAACCATTAGTCCAATATAGTCTGTGGTTAAGGTGATATCCTTATGTGTCAAATATATGTAGCATTGGATGTTACAGTAAGATCAAGGACTTGAACAATACCAAAAAAAGTGGGTTAATTTATTCTTCACTAGCACATTTAGCCCATTTTTCGACGTCGTTCCGATGCTCATCCGATAGATACTCATCTGGATTTCGATAAAACCACTTCCTAGCTATTAGTTGAACCACTTTCATCGCACTCTTGATGCTATAACCATGTGTCAGAATCTAGACGTAAGAAACTGCCATGTGGCATGTGTGGAAAGATTTGTACAAAATAGGTGTTCACCACACATTATTGTCACCAGTCCAACAATAACATGATTGTCGACATGTCAATGAATATGTATACCACGTGGAATATTCCATGAAACCTTCACGAGAGAAGTCACCACTCATTCAACCAATGGATTCGATCGTAAATGTGACTTAGAATCACGTAAGGACCTTAATAAAGTCGATGCTAATTCCATCAAAATTTTGACTTTATGGTTGGCGGCCCACATCAGCATAGTGACAGTCGATCATGCCCAATTTGTCGGTGATCCAACGATATGGTGAGATGAATTCAAAAGATTCATGATGTAATGGTCATCAACGCATGTCGACATGGCAATGCATGAGAGCTCCAAGTTCTGAAATAAAATGTGAAAAATTATCATCAGAGTTCCAACGTCGGTATAATAAAATGAAAAAAAAATCCAATTGCAACAGACATAGGGAGAAGGTTGAGCAATATATAGATGAAAATGTTCTATATATATGATTATATAGAAAATTAGGATTACGGTTTCTATTGTTGCATAAAACCCTAATTCAAGTTGGTTTGAGCATCCACAACTAAAATTGCACAATCACTTCTGAAATACATGTTTAAATTTTAAGCTGTAATTTATGACTTTGTGCAGAAATGCACGCCAGGCTTCACTGAAAATGCACACCCATGTCTTAACACCCCTGCAATTTGAGTGGTTCAAGTTTATGAGGGTGTCTTAGATAGTTTTACACATGTCTACATGTTTACATTTTCATTTGCAAACATAAAAGTGGTTACTGTGTAAAAGAGGCAAAGTCTACCTTGTAAATTGAGAGACCAAAACAGTAGAAAGTGAACTAAGGGAAATGCACACCCATGCTTCTATATAGCTCCAAATAGAGATCTCTAAGTTTTTAGTTGAATTTAATAACATTCTATATCTTTATATATCATACAGAGTGCATTATAAAATGACTAAGGACTTCTACCTTGAACCAATATTCCAAGTTTTTTGTAAAATGGAGGGTAAAATTGTCTTACTGTAAAATGCATGCCTAGGACTCATATGACCTCCAAATTGACCGGTTCCAATTGTGGAATTTGGATTTATCATTTTACATCTATTCATACTTCAGTTGTGCATTTTGAAACCAAAAACCCTCTGTTGTGTATAAATGCTAAAATTTTCCTTGTAAATGCATAAAAACGGGGCATGATGAGAAATGCACGCCCTAGGAAGAAAAATCCATGTATTGTGTTTTTAATTTACAAGTTACAAGTTATGGGACTTTAAATTTGTTTTAAACCTTAAAGAATGCATACTAGAGTGATATGTGCCCAAAATTTATAAGTAAAGGGTTGAAATATACATGAATGTTTGGAAATTGTGCACACACGCTAACTAAAATGGAAAATGAGTACTAACTACATGTGTCCATGAGCTCGATGAATCAGGAAATTGCACAACCACATCACACATAGGCTAGTTTTAGTTGCATTTCCATTGCGAAGACTTGATGAAATAATCAAAGAATACAAGGTTATATGACTAAATAATAATTAAATAAATAAATAGACATATCAACATGTACGAGACTTTAGAAAGACTAAAATGAAATACATGATTGAGCAAAAAAGTCGTTTTGCTTTTAAACTGTAATTTCTGCATTTGTGCATAAATGCACGCCAAGCTTCAAAAAAATGCACGTTGTATTCTTTACACGCCTGCAATTTGAGTGATTCAAGTTTGTGAGGGTGTCTTACATAATTTTACACCTATCTACATATTTAGATTTTCATTTTCAAACATAAAAGTGGTTGTTGTGTAAAATAGGTAAAGTCTACCTTGTAAATTGAGAGACCAAAATAGTAAAAAGAAACCTGATGGAAATTCACGCCCATGCATCTGTATATCTCCAAATTTAGTCATCTAAGTTCGCGACATGGAAATTATTCTCACAAGCATATGGGCAAAGTTGCAGATTCTAAAACTCTATCCATAATCCTCTGGGCAAAGATGTGGCAACTCTTCCCACAGGCCTATGGATGGAGTTGCAGATGCTACAACTCTACCCACAGACCTGTGGGAAGAGATATGGAAACTCTTCCCACGAGTCTGTGGATAGATATGTGGAAAATATTCCCATGGGCATGTGGGTAGAGTTGTAAATATTACAACTCTATCGATAGGTCTATGTCCAAAGATGTTGCAACTCTACCCATAGGCCTATGGGAAGAGTTGTATATTCTACAACTCTACCCACAAGCTTTTGGGAAGATATGTGGAAACTCTACCCATAGGCTTGTGGGAAGAGATGTTGCGACTCTTCCCAAAGGCCTATGGGCAGATTTGCAGATGATACAACTCTAACCACAGGTCTGTGGGAAGATCTACAACTCTTCCCACAGGCCCGTGGGTAGAGACATGGAAACTCTTCCCATGGGTCTATGGTAAGAGACGTGGAAACTATGGATACCCTAGATGATTTCCCACATATAAATCTATTTTGGGTGGAAGTAGTTCAAGGTTATTTTACATAAATCACAAAGTTCCTGAAGTTCCATTATATACCACATATGTATGACCATAAACAATGAATATGATTGGTTATCTACTATGAAAAATACAAGTTCACCATGGGAAACCTATATAATCTTTCCATAGATAGTATTTTAAGCTAATGCATTCTAGATCATAAAGTATAAGTCATGGTTTGGGAGGTCCATGAAAAAGAGAGAGGAGGGAATTATGGTGGAACATAAACTACTAGGTTGAAGTTTCTCTATGTTAGATTGTGGTAATTGACATAATGTTAAGAGGCCATGGAATATGCAAATAATTGAAACAAGTGTCAACTAGTTGGTCACCCTTATGCCTATAATGAGATTTCATTGCAACCCATTGTGATAGTGTGGAATTCATTAGTAAATAAGACATAGGAAATTAGATCGAAACAACAAACAAAGATGCAAGGTAATAAAATTTGGAGATCCTCTTAGTATGAAGTGAACACCCCACATATCCAGAGAAAATCTAACTCAACACCATTTCCCTAAACTTATCCTTCAACAAAGTTATTACAAATATCCAAATGATATTTACAAGTTTTCCCATAATATTTTGAACTATGGGAAATGCATGCCCATGCTTCTATATAGTTCCAAATAGAGTTATTTAAGTTTTCGGGTGAAGTTAATAATATTCTAAATCTTTATATATCATACAGAGTGCATTATATAATGACTACGGACTTCTATCTTGAACCAAGATTCCATACTTTTCCCACAATACTTTGAATTAATGGAAATGCATGCCCATGCACACACACTAACTAAAATGGAAAAATGAATACTAACTACCTACGTCCATGAGATCGATGAGACAAGAGCTTGTACATCCACATCATGCATAGGCTAGTTGTTAGTTGCATTTCCATTGCGAAGGCCTGCATAAATAATCAAAGAATACAAGGTTATATGACTGAATAATAATTAAATAAATAAACATACATACCAACATGTGCGAGACTCTAGAAATAATAAAATGGAATACTCGATTGAGCAAAATACTAGTTTTGTGTTTAAACTGTAATTTATGCATTTGTGGAGAAATTCACACCAGGCTTAAAAAAATGTACGTTGTGGTCTTTACAGGCCTGTAATTTGAGTGATTCAAGTTTTTGAGGGTGCCTTACATAATTTTACACATGTCTACATATTTTTTTCATTTGCAAACATAAAAATGGTCGTTGTGTAAAAGAGGTAAAGTTTACCTTGTAAATTAAGAGACACCCATGCTTCTATATAACTCCAAATTTAGTTATCTAAGTTTGCTTCATGGCAATTCTGCCCCATGGGCTTGTAGGCAGAGTTGCAGATGCTACAACTCTACCCATAGGCCTGTGGACAAATATGTGACAACTCTTCCCATAGACCCGTGGGGGAAGCTGCATATGCTACAACTCTACCCACAGACCCATGGGTAGAGAAGTCACAACTCTACCCACACGCCTATGGGATGAGATGTGGAAACTATGCCCATAGGCCTGTGAGAAGAGTTTTAGATGCTAAAACTTTTCCCACAAGCATGTGGGAAGAGATGTGGCAACTTTTCCCACAAGCCTGTGGGAAAAGATGTCACAACTTTGCCCACAAGCATATGGGAGAAATTGTAGATTCTACAACTCTACCCATAGGCCTGCGACCAACTAGTTGGCAGAGTTTCCACATTTCTACCAACAGGCCCATGGGTAGAGTTGTAGATCTTCCCACATGCATGTGGGTAGTTTTGTAGCTTATACAACTCCGTCCACAAGCTTGTGGGAAGATATGTGGCGAATCTTCCCACAGGCATGTGGAAAGATATGTCGCAACTATACCCATAGGCCTATGGGTGAAGTTGTAGATGTTAAAACTCTACCCACATGCCTATGGGAAGATATACAACTCTTCCCACATGCCTGTTGGCAGAGATGTGACAAATCTGCCAACTATTTGGTCACCCTTATTCCTGTAATGAGATTCCATTGCAACCCATTGTGATAGTATGGATTTTATTAGTAAATAAGACATAAGAAGTTAGATCGAAACAATAAACAAATACAAAAGGTAATAAAATTTGGAGATCCTTTTAGTTTGAAGTGAACACCCCACATATCCAAAGAAAATCTAACTAGGCACCATTGCCCTAACCTTGTCCTTCAAAATACCTACAGAAATCATCAGAGAATAAAATGTTATATGACTGAATAATAATTTAATAAATAAACATGCATATCAACACGTACAAGATGCTCGAAGGACTAAAATGGAATACCTGAATGAGATTCTCTTGGTTTCGAGAATAATTTATTCTCTACTGAACAAGGCCATCCATGTGAAAGTGGAAGCT
>JASDQU010590166.1:0-12528 GCA_032191745.1 Picea mariana | reverse complement strand
TGTTGCCACTACCGATTCCCCTAGTTACAAAATAATATATATATATATATATATATATATATATATATATATATATATATTAAAAAAAACACCTGTAATGTCATTATTTACCTAGTGCACTAGTCGGCACCTTTTGAATGGTTTCCCTCCCATGCCCCTCTTCAAATGTATGACCCTCAAGTACAACATTCTCTACCATTGAGAGCACAAACTTTATAAGGACAATCATAAATGTATAATTAAAAAAAAAATAGAAGCACAAAATGTATAACTACAAAATTATTAAGTATATGATTAAAAGACAACCATATTACCGACATGTTCTAGCTCGGTCGTAGCTCCATCGTGGGGCTGCACCCCCGTGGAATATTGGGACTGCATGGGAGAACCATATTCTGGTTGAAAACTACTATCAACGCACTGCTCTCCAATACTATTGTGTTCTTTGACAGTGTTTCTCCCCTGATTAAAACAAAGTTGTAAAACATTAAATTTATCGATGATATCCAACATGACTGTATTATATTAATAATAAAGGTTAATTTGGATTGAATTTTATTTACCTTATCCTGCAAAGTGGTTCTTGTTAACTGCCCAAGACTTTTTGGTGTTCAACTACAACTTTATAGTCGTACTTGTAACCAAGTTGGAGGTCTTCCTCTATGGTTTCAGTACCAAACTTGTCACCTTGCATTGCATAAGAGTATGTATTTTTAATGTTATTTGTTGCAATTACCTAAAAGTTTTAAGGCGATACAAATAAGATATTTAGGTAGTTACAATTTGTGACTACTACTTCAAGTAGCCTTTATTTTGTTTCCTTTGACGTGTCAGTCAACCTATCATCAAAAGTTTCAAGTATGTTAATATATACCATAATTTTATTTACATCTAAAAAAAATTGAAGGCATTGAATTGAAATTGTAATTTACCTTTTGGGACCAGAGGGTGTTTTTCCTTCATCTGTCAATTCCTTATCTTTTGTGTCCTCAATGAGGACCTTCCACTCACTCTCTGGATTCATCAGAGGACACTCGTACCTATCATTTTGTTTCAATTTATTCCTATATGTTTCTCGCTTATATTTTAAATATTGGCCAACTGTGGCAGTGGCCAAGGTCTTATTAAATGTGTCTACAACAAAAAGGCTTTCGAGATAATCCATCAATTTTTTTTTGAGGTTGGAATTCTGGGAATTCCACCTCTCCCATATGGTGGGCCCAAAAATCAACAACGCCTTATTCTTCAAGGACCTATAAAAATCATTATTCCTTACACGCAAAATGATTATATGATTATTAATTTAAAAATAATAATTTAGATGATTTATATTTTTCTACATAGAGAACATGAAACAATTAAAATTTTAAAAATTACCTAGGAATTTAACTTTCTTTAATGGAATCCCTTCCTCGTTGACCATAAATGTGCCCTTAAGGGTCCTTGTGCTAGTCACATGTCTTTCTTTAGGAAAAGAAACCATATGGTTGGTCAAATCATTGGCCTCATCTCCATCACCAACTCCAGATCCTACCTGTATGGTCACTTCCTCGATGTGTGTGTGTCGTGGCTCCCACCTAATGGTGTGGAAGTTGGAGATCTAAATAGTTGTCTCCCGGTATCTTACTGAGGGCCTACATTGAGACTCTATGGCATATGTGAAGTGCCACTACTATCGACACCATGCATGTCAATGTAAACAAGATCCAAAAATCTCTATATAAGAAAGAAAACATTTTTTCGTTTAGTTAATGTAAAAGTTAAAAATCAATCTTTCATAATTGATCTTATGACACAAAAATAAAACCACTTCAAATTATGTTTATTATATTATATGTCTTAAGCCTTGTCATAACTTCTTTGATCCTTTCTTCGACCTCAGGAGTTTGATCTAGAATATTTAACAAGTGAGCTAGTTTCTTGTTTGCTTTATTGATCTTTTTTCTAATTAAAACCATAGGATCGGGGGATTCATACAAATCCTTTTTTCCGAGCGAATCATCATCAACATCATGTTCTACCGAATACATATTCAACAAAATAAATGATAATTTAGCTATGTAAAAAAATAAAATAGTTGATCGCCACAGAAATAAAATGCACATTAAATGCAATTCGAAAATTGTTGTGTGTTTACCTGTTCTAAGGCCACTTTTGACTTACCACTATCATCCTGCCACATTACAGTAAAATTAGAATCATGATCATTGTCATGAGAAATAAATTCAAATGTATGAGAAATCCTCCCTCTTTATTGACATCCAAGGAGGAATTTTATTGTTGATAACAAAAATAGGCCACACTGAGTAAACAGACCGAAGCTCTCCAAATGGATTAACATTATAAAGAACATACTGAAAATCATAAAATATAAGATTCATTGCTTGAAATTTGGGTAAATTAGTATATGTATCACTCTCATAATAGCAACATCTGTATCTATTCGATTCAAATTGTAATCAATCAATAAATCTTCCCCCACAATTATTGATTTTATTGCACATACAACTACACGGTTTCCTTCACGCCCCTCAAATATGAAATTGGGTTGCTTATCTGTGGTCATGGGTCGTGTACTATTTGTAAATCCTGCAATATTCCTCGTTGCTTTTGGCCTTCCATCAATATAGATAGTTGCTCCTTTATTTTGATCATTGTTTTTAGTTGTATATAATTTGCATCCAATCCATATTTCCACATACTTTTTGTATATTGGACTATTCGTATGCAATCTTTGTAGATATAAAAGGGTTTGACATACTCCATCAATTCATTTAATTCACTGTAACAGATCTTTATGCCATCCATGGAAAATATCCCCAAACCATGTAATGACGATGGAACAATCTGGTATATCCTTTCGTTTACAAAAAAAATCAGTGTTTATTTCCGGAAGATCCTTGGGTACCCATTGTTTTACTATATGTTTGTACCTCAAGGGAACCTCGATGTCGTCTATGATCTCATGATCATAAGAAAACTATCCCCCTTTCGTAATAAAAAATTCCATGTGTATATGGAATTTTCTTCTAATCTTCTCACCTCTAGTTGATCTTCACCTGTTAGACCTACTAGATTTCTCACTTTCCTCTATTCTACCTGAAATTCTCTCACTTAATGAAGATATATTTGACAAATACATGTTTTCTTGTACGTCCTATAACACCATTAATGATAGAAACATTCACTCAATTAAGATGTAACACTAGTTCATTACTAGTATCATGTTGGTATCACAGTAAGCTCATAATGATTACAATAGTGTTACTCTTTCACAATTGTATTATGTGTTATTACTATTGCTATACTATCTGGGAATTATATGTGCATGTTTGGAGTCAAATGACACATTTCAACAAGTGGCAGTACTAGGACACAATGTTAGTTGGAATACCCCAGAACTGATGCCATTAGACACAGACTCAATCCTAAGGCCAACTAAGGAGAAAAAACAACACACCCTAATTAATCTAGTAGTCAAGCATGCAAACAAACCGAATTTGTACTACGACTAGACCATCCTTATTTGAAATGATTCATGTAAAATATTTCATTGAATTATTTTGATCTTGGTCTCTCTTGGAAGTACTTTCATTGACAACGCCAATGCTCTTTTCTCCTTTAGTTGACCAACCTACTTTAGTGGATTCCTAATGAAAATGGAAGAGTGTGATTCAATCCCAAACAACTTGTTGAAATTGAAAAGGCATCCATGGTCAGTTGTTAACAATTGCTAGAGATGTAGATAAGATAAGATAATGTTATTAATGTCCAACAAATGACCAAAAAAGTAGGTCAATGGGACTAAAAGATACATCTAATTTCAATACAATGTGGGAGCGTAGAAGAAACTCCTAGATAATGTTGAAATATAGAAAGCGAAAGAAAATCCACCTAAGGACTTAGAATCTAGATGTTCAAAAAGAAAGCAGTTTCCTTTTCAATAAGATGCACCAAGAAAAAATGCCTTATCTAAAGATGATTGAACAAAAGAGGACACACAACCAATTTAAAACTAAACTCTTAGGGTTGTGACAAAACAAGCACTAGTGGTGGCACAAGAAGGGAAATAGTGCATGCCTATGTTTTACTCTAACATTGGTGTAAGGGTATTCCCAAGGTCCACACCTAGGTACTAAGAGAATACACGCAAGAGAACTAAGTGAAAATAGGGATGCAAATGAAGTGTGAGAGTTGATGCAAGTGTGTAGGTGTAGGCTCGATTTAGGGCCAAGATGGCTTGGTTTGGTGAACCCATGGATGTTGAGAGAAGTTTCGAAGGGGTTTTCAAAGGGGTTTCGAAGGGGGTTTTGAAAGGGGTTTCTTTGGAGTTTTTAAGGGGTTTTCGAAAGGGGTTTCTCTAGATTTTCGAAGGGGTTTTTGAAAGGGTTTTCTCCGGTTAAAGAGATTTGAATTTGTTGAGAACAATTGTGCATGTTTTCCAGTCCCTAGGGTTACAAATGTTCAATTTGGCCTCAAGCTGGATGTTCAGATTGGTAGGACAAAATCACTTCACACAAAAGCAAGAGTAGGATAAAGGATAATTCAATTTTATGCCCAATTTGAATTTGAGTGTGCAGAGGTACTCACCATCCTTTTCCTCTCCCTCAATCTCAACGTCGCTTGATAAATTTCACAAATCCTTGCCCTCTCCCTCAGTCTCAATGTTGCCTGATCAATTTAAAAGATGTCCCTCGATGGTCTCGTGCGCGGGTGAAACTATTTCCCTCCCCTCTATCTTAGAATTTACTGATCTTAACGGTATCGTGTAGGTTCAACTATTTCCCTCCCCTCAGATCTCGAAATTTCCTGATCTCGACGGTCTCGCGTGTAGGTACAGGTATCATTAAAATGAATAGTAGAGTGTGAATGGGACCTTGTGTTTATTGGTTTGGTTTTGTTGTGTATAGTTATGTTATAACATATATCACATGTATGTTACATATATTTTATAACATACATGTGATATATGTTATAACATTATGTTATATATGTTATACATAAGAGGTAGTGGTTTAAAGGTTACAGTGTTAAATAATTTTAATGATTTGAGGTTATGGTTTTTACAAGGGTTAGGGGTTAGGTATTAGGTATTATAAGGGTGTAATTTTATAGGGGTCAATGGTTACAAACATTAGGTATTAGGCATTAAATTCAAGCATCATTATAAGTGTTGGGAGTTATACAATTATAAGGGTTTGAGAGTTAGAATCTAGAGTTTATGAGGGTTATAGGATATACATGTTAGGGATTGGGTAGGAGTTAGGTGTTAGGAATTATACCTATTATAGGTTAGGGGTTATAAGAGTTATAAGGGATAATTATTAGGGGTTGGAGTTTATGTTAGTTTTGTGGGTTGTAGAAGTTAGATGTTAAGTGTTATATGGGTCATAGGTTAAATATTTAGGGTTATAGGGGTTGGGTATGTTAGGGATAATAGGGGTAAAGGTATATAATTTTTGTAGGTGCTAGGATTTGTACAATTATAAGGGTTTGAGGTTATAAGATTTAATTAGTGATTATACTAGTTAGTGGTGATATGAACCATATGGGATAAAAATTATAGTGCTTTAGAGTAAATTAGAGGTTATAAGGGATAAGGGTTTCATCTGATAAATGTTATAAGAATCAAGGGTTATGAAGATATATAAATTAGCTTTTAATGATTAGAAGTTCTAGAGGTTATATGGGTTAGGATTTATATGGGATAGTGGTTATAAGTGTTAAGGAGAATGAGTCTATAGAGATCTTAAGAATTCTAAGAGTTGGTGGTTTTAAGGTTAAAGGTTTTAATAATTTTGTTTTGTTTGTTTTATTGTTTCATTAAATTTATATATATATATATATATAGGTATTTTCTCTCTACGGAAATTTTGTGCCTCACATTATAGGTGAATTCTATGTAATCCCACATGAGGAATTGTAATGAAAACGAGGTAGGGTGGCCAGACACAATGCAATGTGAGTTGGCAAGAGGGGCGACCACATGAGGAATCGTAATGAAAACAAGGCAGGGTGCCCAAAGGCAAGGCAAGGAGAGTTGGCAAGAGGGGCATGTCCCACAAGAGGAATCGTAACAAAAATGAGGTAGAGCACCCAAACACAATGCAAGCAAGTTGGAAAGAGGTGAGCCCACCCACATGAAAGGCACGAAAACAACCACACAAGGGAGAAATAGGAAAGAACATGAACCAGATGTCAGATAAGGAGCCATTTTGGCTTCGACTTAACCTTTTCAAGATGGCTTGGGAAAGGTTGGGCACCCAAATGCAACACAAGGTGAGTTTGCAAGAAGGGTGCCCACATGAGGAATCGTAAAAAAAACAAGGCAGGGTTCCCAAACAAAACGCAAGGTGAGTTGGAGAGAGGGGCACCCACAAAAGGAAACGTGACAAAAATGAGGTAGAGAACCCAAATGCAACGCAAGGCGAGTTGGAAAGAGGTGTGCCCACCCATATGAAAGGCACGAAAAGGGCCACACAAGGGAGCATTAGGAAAGAAGAAGTGTCGGATGCTGAATAAGGAGAAATTTTGGCTTCGACTTAAATTTTTCAAGACGAACTTGACAAGGTTGGGCACCCAAATGCAACACAAGGTGAGTTTGCAAGAGGGGCAGCCACATGAGGGATCGTAACAAAAACAAGGCAGGGTGCCCAAAGGCAAGGCAATGCGAGTTGGAAAGAGGGGCACCCACAAGAGGAATCGTAACAAAAAGGAGTCAGAGCGCCAAAACGCAACACAAGGCCAGTTGGAAAGAGGTGAACCCACCCACATGAAAGGCACAAAAATGGCCACACAAGGGAGCACTAGGAAAGAAGATGATCTGGATGTCGGATAAGGAGAAATTTTGGCTTCGACTGAACATTTTCAATATGGCCCGGGCAAGGCTAGGCGCCCACATGAGGAATCATAATGAAAGCAAGTGAAATAAGGATCCAAGAAAGGTGGGTGTCCTTAATGATAAGCATAAACATAAGTGAAAGAAACATCCATAAGTGGTCATCTTCATTCATGACCATGATCATGTGCATGTATGTGTCGCAATTCGACATGGTTATAATAGACACATGCCTTGACTGTATGGGATGGTTTCAAGACTCTAGGATGTCTGATGTCCCACATAATATTTGAGATCGTCCATGTTTGCAAAAAAATTCATAATGGGAGTCTCATCATCATCATTCATTGTTTGCATCTATAGAATCTTTGTTGGAAATCTCTTGAAATGTCATAGAACTTACAATTCACCAACCACAAATGTCATGCACCGACCCCGCATAGTGAGCAGTGAATGGGGCCAACATTGAAATTTATTCAATATGTGCATGCCTTGACGATATGGGAGGGTTTCAAGACTCGAGTATGTATTATGTCCCCACATAATATTTGAGATTGTCCACATTTGCATCAACGTTCATCATGTTTCACCTCTCATTGTCATCATTTGGCATTCCCTTCTACAGAATCGTTCTCAAAACTATCTTGATATTTGACATGGAACTTCCAATACATACATCACAAATTTATTCCATTGAACCTGCACAGTGAGCAGTGAATGGGGCCAATGTTGAAAGTTTTTCAATTTTTTCCCGTATGCGTTGAAATTTGACATGGTTAGACTAGATATTCGCCTTGATGATATGGGGGGGTTTCAAGACTTAAGGATGTTTGATGTCCCCGCACAATATTTGAGATCATCCATTTTTTCATCAACGTTCAATATAATGGTTGTCTCATTGTCATCATTCGTTATTTCCATCTATATAATCTTTGTCAGAAATCTCTTGAAATGTCATGGCACTTCCAATACACCCATCATCAATGTCATCTTGCATCGACCTCACATAGTGAGTAGTGAATGGGGCCAACATTGAAATTTCTTCAAACTGTACATGTATGTGTCAAAACTCGACATGGTTAGACTAGAAACATGCCTTGATGGTATGGGAGGGTTTCAAGACTCAAGGATGTCTGATGTCCCCACATAATCTTTGAGATCATCTATGTTTGCATCAACATTCATAATGGATTTCTCATTTTCATCATTCATCGTTTCCATATGTATAATATTTGTTGGAACTCTTTTTAAATGTCATGGAACTTCCAATTCACCCACCACAAATGTCATGCACCAACCCGACATAGTGAGCAGTGAATGGGGCCAACAATGAAATTTCTTCAATATGTTCTTGTATGCATCACAATTTGACATGGTTAGACTAGACACATGCCTTGACAGTATGGGAGTGCTTCAAGGCTCAAGGATGTATGATGTCCCCACATAATATTTGATATCATCCACATTTGCATCAACGTTCATCATGCACATCTCATTGTCAATGTTTGTCACTCCCTTCTATAGAATTGTTGATGGAACTATCTTGAAATTTGACATGGAACATACTATCCATGTCAAATTTCAGTGCATGTCAAATGTGAACAGAGTATCCATGTCAAATTTTGGTGCATATAGAAACATTTTGAAAACATTTCAGCATTGTCCCCATTCATAGGTCATTGTTGCCCATCATGTATTCTAGCCCTAGTACAATGTCTTTTAATAGTTGTTTCCTTTAAAATTCGACCGAGAAAATTAAATTGAAACGAGGACGAGATGAGACAGTATATAAAGTGGTTTTGTGAGTTATCTTTGAGTATAAATATGAATGAATGAACTTCTATTGGTTTTGAGAACAATTTTTTTTATACTAAACAAGGTCAACCATGTGAAGGTGAAAGCTCATATGGCCCCTCCCCCCCCTCACATCGCTCTCAATTCCCCAATAACCAATATATAAAATATAAAATAAACAAAATCAATATAGTAATCATGCATAGAAACTACCAAAACAAAAATGAAATAAAACTTAAAAACATGCAATTAACCCACATAAAAATATATTTAAAGAGAATAACTCATACAAATTAAAATATCTAGTTATGTACCTCATCAACCAACACAACATTTGTATCATCCTTCTTCTGTATCTTCTTCTTGATCATCCAACTCGACATCTATATCAACATCCAGTTCAATAACAATGTTTAAAGGATTGATGATATCATCATCATCATCAATGTCATTTTCGAGCATATCTTCCTCGATATCATCATCAAGAACTGGCGCATTGTCTCCTACACCTGGTTCATCTTCTTTGTCTTCTTCATCTGTCGACCCATATTCTTCCTGCTCTAGCTCTACATCATCTTCTTCTTCAATATCATCATCTTGTTCTACAATATACTTTACTGGCCTTCCTCTTGGATCATATCTAACAACAAATGACCAATCCCTCTTACCCGGAACCTTTGAGTAAAAGACTTGTTCACATTAACTTGGAAAAATATAGTGGTCATTTTTTTTTTCAAAAACTGTTGTTTTAATCATTGGAAATCCGTTGGCATGTTTAATAATGATTCTTTCCTCATCATGTTCATGCATTCGTAATCTATACCATTTGACATCAAACAAAACTAATTTGAAGGATTTAAAGTCACACTCAATTATATCATTCAAAAACCCATAGTATCTATTTTCATATTCTCGAGGACGTATGTCACTCCTAGAGGAAACATTAGTGACCTGGAATATTGCAATTATCCCACTATCAGAATTTTTTATGGTTTCATCCAACTGTTTGATGCGAAATTTACAACCATTGCACCACATAGCCTTGTGGTGTTTCAACAGTAATATGTCAGACATGTAAAAGATGCATTGTCAATTAATAACAAACAAATTTATATAACTTGGAAAGTATAATATGAAAAAAACACACCTACAATCACATTAATATAATATAAAATAACTGAATAAAATGGGTGAATTTGCTTTCCTTTCCATCTTTCAAACAATATGTTAAATCTATTTCCCTCTACGTAACATCGTAATCTCCATTACGACAAGCTTATCTAACCAATTCATACAATTCTTTCCATGATAACCTATCGCCATGACATTATTTACATATATCATTCCATACCTTCATCCAATCAAGATTGTTTGCAATGTATAAATGTAATGCATCCCAATCTTGAGCAACTGACCAATCAAAAAATCACAATTCACCAATATTAAATATTAGTTATAACCATGGTAAATATTAATAAATGTTGAAAGAATAAATATTAAATGAGTATGATCATATACCAAAAAAAAAAAATGAAAAAATTATATTTATGAAAAATATCCACAATTTAATTTCCTCTCACTTTCTTCATTGTACCTTTCCCCAATAGTTGCTCCCTTTCAATTTTTTTTATGGACTTCACATTCCAAATGCAATCCACTGCATGCATAGCTTGCACCGCTAATTTAGGAAGATGCTGACTAATATACACCATGGATTAATATACCATATATCCCTCCACCATAGAACCCTCAGGACGTGTTTTTTGTCTAATCAAATCCTTCAATGATTTCATGTGCCTCTCCACCATCCACATTGACCTTGTGTGTACAGGTCCACACATTTCAATATCCTCAACTTTGGTGTATGAGGTAGTGTTCTTGTGCATTGAAAAATGTTGGAGGTAGATACTTCTGCATTTAACACATTATTCGAGGAATTTATCTCTTCCAATACTTTATATCATCTTCATGGATTTCTTTCAATGAAAACCATCTATAGATCATGACGCAAGAAAATAACATGTTTCAACAAAACATGATACATATTACATTACAAGTAAAACACATGTACAACAAAAAATTGAATTTTTTTTTGCATATATATTGTAGCTACTTACCTCATGTATTTTCCAAGATCATATACAACTTGTTTGACGTTGTTTTCAAAGTCGTTTGGGAAAGATAGAGGTAGAACATACTGTAACAATAAAAATGAATTGTTACTTGTTCAAAACTATACAAACAAAAATAAAAATCTAAAAAAAGGTATACGATCAATATATAAATATGAATACTAAAATGATTAATTACCTTAATGAATGTATGCCAATCATGTGTTTTTACCCCACCAAATTCACCTTTCTTCGTTAAGATATTATTTATGTTTGAAAAAAAACCTGTGGGAAAATTAATTTTTTGAATGACCTCTTTTACACCATTTCTTTGTTGCTTTGTTAATAACCATAGAAGGTTATTTTGGTCTCCATCGTTATTTTATCGGATCACACTTTGCATTACATGATTGGCTTCCTGAATGTCATTACAAATTTTGACAATTTTTTCTTTATACCTCCTGCCATCTATGATTCTCCATAATGTTTTTGTCACATTCTTCCTGATATGCATTGTATCAAATAAATGAACTATTTTTAGTTCCTCGTAGTTGTTAAATTATCAGCTTGATTTCTTATGCGGATTATTTCTTTTATTTTCTTCAACACTTTGATTCCATCTTATTACACTTCAGCACTACCAAATCATAACCGAATAGCAATAACTATGTAGATAAGTAAGCATGCACATCAACAACTCATATACCCTGGGGAAACCCTGTACATGGATAAAACCCCCAACAAACGATATTCCTTTATTGCATTAATAATGTAAGATCACTTACAAATATCCACCATGAATGTTCTGCTCTTAAGGAGCTTGCCAAGATGACTTTGACCTGAAAAATACCTAAGAGACCTTGCTGAAATACACCTCTGATATGATGACTCTATTGTTGATATAAAACATTGATATGTTGTTGATATATGCCTCTGATATGCAGCCTCTATTTCATTATATACAACACTAATATGTTGTTGATATATGCCTCTGATATGCAACCTCTATTGTTGATATACAACACCGATATGTTGCTTCTTTATCACTGATATGCTCCTCTATTTCTCCCTTAACCTGCATATCAAAACTATATTGAAGAGAGGGGTAAACCTCTTGTTATTGGATTAATCAGTAGGTACGGACACTAACAGATCTCCCTAGATCCACCTGGATCTAGAACAAAGAAAGACAGGACATGAATCTTTCCCTAAGTTTTGACCATTGAATTATCTAGGAGGCAAGAACAAATAACATACCTTATTATCGCTTCCTATGGTCTTTTTTGCTCCCACTTCACTCTAGTGTTCTCGTATAGTCAAGACCAAGACAACACAAACCAACCAAAGTGAAGATAGCACAATCTATTCAAAATTCAACCTATGTGTATGATCAAGGAATTACACAATAAAGTGGAAATAGCTTTATGGGAAAGGGACATGCCACTGTATCATATTAATGGAAAGTAAAGATTACAACCTAAGCCTTGATGGTGCAAACTTCCTTTCGATGGCTCTTGGCTCTGACACACACACTTGCTCAATCCTTGCATGAAGACGATCAAAACCTCTTGATAGACTTGCTAGAGTCTCCAAGTTGTTGTTCAAGCTTCAGTCCTTCACACAATTCTTTCACCAATTCTCCAATGAATATTGCTTAACCTTTTCCATGAGAATTCCCTCAATATATAGGAGAGAATGAATTAGTTACTTGGATAAGAATGATCCCAAAATATCAGGGAATCCAGTACTAGGATAACCATTCGAATGCCAACCCATCCTTCTAGA
>JASDQU010590165.1:50973-61861 GCA_032191745.1 Picea mariana | reverse complement strand
AAGAGAATGGTAAGTTGATACTTCTCTGTATACTGCTCAGAATAGTTACTACAAAAACCCTCCCACACTTCAGTTCTAAACCCTCGACTTGATTATGGAATGAACCAAACCCTTACCATAACTCGACTCAGACCCTCGGCTCGATTTCTTCGAACACGAATTTGTAAATTTCTTCCACAACTTGGGCCGAAACCTCGACTTTCTCTACATAGAAAATCCTTCCACAACTTGGACTAGAAACCTTGGCCCTGGTTTTCTTCAAACCTGAACTTAATAACTCTTTTCACAACTCAGCTCAAAACCTTGGGTTTCATCACTTCCAATATCTTCCAGAACTTGGGCTCAAGACATCAACTTGCTTGCTTTAGATCTTTGAGCTTGGTTTAATGGAAATACCACCATAGTTAAGCTTGGTTTGATGGAAATCCCCCCATAGTTGATGGTAATGGCTATGAGGTTCAAAGGAATGGTTGGGTCACTTCTCATGCTACCAAATGTGTGGAAGCCCTGATAGCTACAAATGGATTTTCATGGATAACCAAATGTGTGGAAGCCCTGGCAGCTACAAAATGGATAGATAACTAGTGCAAAGTCAAGGAGGGAAGTAGAAAGTAGAGGTAGACAAATTTAAGTATTCTCATGTTTTCTCATGGTTAATGTAATTTTTGTTCAATGTTGTTAGTATTCTTATACAATTAGGTCATGTGTGCATTCCACTCATCCTATAAATGACCAAGTTGTGAAAAAGGGCATTAGCTCCCTCTCATCATCACCTTAATTCCCTATATTATTAGAAATTCCATGTGTTTCTTCTACTCATGTTATTATTCTAAATACAACACCTATTTGGTAACAATTCCTCTCACCAAATCCCTTCTAGAATGGTGTAACAAGTAATTATGACAACAGTCCAACCTACTTGTTCGAACAATAATTGCATTGGGTTTCCATTTTGGGAATGCAATGTAATTACAATAAGATTCAAAACCAGATGTGACCCAAAATAATCATGTTAAGCTTCTAGTTAGAATATGTAGAATAATTACGTCGGGCTACAAACCATGCAAAAGGTAAAAAAATCACATAATTATTGCACAAGTTTGCCATAGATTATAAGACAAGAACATAGCCAACATATTCCTTGAAAGATTCTTTTCCATGCCTGCTCTGAGCATATCCATAAATCAGTGCAATCCATGAAATAATGTCCTGTTTAGGCATTTTCTCAAAGACTTTGTGAGCATCTTCATTCTTTGGCATTTTAGCATAAAGAGTAACCAGAGTATTCCCAATTGAGAGATTTGATTCAAACTTCCTTTTCAAAATACAAGCATGGATTCCCTTGCCATGTTCCAGAGCTCCAAGGGATGCACATGAACTTAGCACACTAGGAAACGTGAATTGATCAGGCTTTATGCGAGCCCTTTTCATCTTACAAAAGAGTTCAAGGGATTCATCATAATGCTCATTTTTTTGCATATCCTGCAATCATGGTTATCCATAAAACAACATTTTTCTCGAGAATGTTATGAAACACTTGAAATGCATCCTCTATCATCCCACATTGAGCATACATGGTGACTAGGGAACTAGCCAGGCATATATCTAGCTCAATTATAACTTTAATATTTTGGGTATGAAGCTGCATACCTAATTTGACATCAACAAGGTCACAACATGCCTTAAGAACCCTCACAATAATTGATTGGTTTGCAGTCATTCCTACTTGCTGCATTTCACAAAGGTGTGAAAGAGCCTTCTCACCACAATTTTTGTGAGCATATCCTGAAATAACTGTAGACCATGAGCCCATGTCTCATTTGGTCATTAGGCAGAAGAGTTTTCTCACATCATCTGTACTACCACATATGTTACACATGTTAAGGAGGCAATTTCCCATTGAAACATCCAACCCATATCCAGTTTTAATGATATGGGTATGGATCTCCTTACCACATCCTAAAGTTTCCAAATTGGCACATGCCTAGAGAATACTTGCAAAGATGAATTGATATGATTTCATACCTTCTCGTTGCATTTCACAGAAGAGGTCCAGTGCCTCCTCTCCAAATTTAGCCTGAGCATATCCTATAAGCATTGCACTCCATAAGATCAAGTCATGTTTGGTTTCTCTTTTGAACACTTTGTGTGCATACTCTATGCTACTGCACTTAGCATACATGGTAACAAGGGCACTAGCTACAGATATGTTTGACTCAAATTCAGTTTTGATCACATGGACATGAAGCTCTTTGCCCTATTCTAGAACACCAAGGTTTGCACAAGCCTGAAGAACACTGACAAACGTAAATATGTCCAATCTCAGGCTTAGATGATGCATTTCAGAAAAGAGTTCAAGGGCTTGCAGATCAAGTTCATCCTACACACATGCTTGTTATTGGATAAATCAGTAGGTGTAGACACTAACTGCTCTCCCTAGATCCACCAAGATCTAGAACAAAACACACCAGAACACGACGCTTTCCTTAAGTTTTAAATATTGAATTTACTAACTAAAGAGGGATAGGTGACATACCATTTAAATGTCGCTTCCTCTCGCCATCGCCATTCTAGCTCCATTCCAACATTCATACAATGATGATCCTGCAAAAGAATGCAACCAACCAAAGTGATAGTAGTACATAAACTCAATATAAACCTATGTACGTGATCAAGGAATCATACAATAAAACACAACAAGATTTATAGGAAAGAATCATATTACTGTATCATATTGAATGTGAAAGAGAGATTACAACCATGGCCTTGATGTCGTAAGATCCCTTCCAACTGTCCTTCGTTCCCCACACACTTCCATCCAAGAATTTTGAGAGCACAGATCTGATAATATTCACAATCTATCTTGACAAAGGCAAGACTCAAAGACACTCCAACCAAGCTAATAATTCCAAGCCAAATTCAACTTAGCCGTTCTCCATGAGATCTCCTCTCCTTTTATAAGCTGAAGAGGATAAGGTGAGGAGGTTAGGATGATCCCACTAAATCATGAAAGCAAGTAAGATCCAAACCATTCGGATGCCACCTCACCATGGAAGTTTCTCCTTCTAGAAGATTCGAGAAAACACTTTTTTTTCCCACGTGTAAGCATTCTCGCACCCTGCCTATAGAGCAGACTGTGAACTCCTCGCGACCTAGCTATGATGCAGCTTGTGAGAATTAGACATTTTCGCACCCTAGCTATAATGCAGCCTGCGAACTTCCTTTTTTATAGGGTTTTTACAAAGGAAAATGCAACTTCTTTTCTCAGGAAAAGTTCTTCTCCCTTCCTTCTTCAGGAACTCAGGCCAATAACCCCTCCAAAGGCAACATATAGGTTTACATCATTAACGATCACAGGGATGAAAAAAATAATGTGTAACAATGTTGCAATCATTGAATTCCATAATGCCGAGCTTACTGTGGCCATTTCATCAAACACTTTACATGCATAAATAATGTGTAACAATGCTGCAATCAATGAACTCCACAATGTCGAGCTTACTGTGGCCATTTCATCAAACACTTTGCATGCATAATCTACAATCCTAGATTTTTCATACATTGTAACAAGAGCACACCCCACAGAAACATCTAACTAAAATCCAGTTTTAGCAATGTGAGCATGCAACTCCCTCCCCTGATTGACAACTCCAAGACTCGCACAAACTCCTAGAATGCTAAAAAGCATAAATTCCCCAGGTGTGACCCCTGTTTGATGCATTAGGCCAAAAAGATCCATTGCCTCTTCATAATATCCATTCCTACTATAACCTGCAATCATTATATTCCATGACACTAAATTCTGTTCAAGCATTCTCTCAAACACTTGGAGTGCATTCTCCACACTTCCAGATTTTTCATACATGTTGATAAGGTGATTTCTTAGAATGATACCTGGCTCGAACCCACTATCAATCATGTTTTTCTTGACTCTTATATCATCTGCCAGAGACCTACTGTCAATGTATTTTAATATGAAACAAGTATAGCTATTGGTGTCCACTTGCATTTTGAATGGATTCATCAATTGGTTATCCATTGTCAATGCATTAAAGGTCTTGATTGTTCCTATACCGACTCTCGTTACCCTTCTGTTGGGGTATTTGATACACATCAATGGTTATGAATGGCATGGGAGTGGAACCCATCAAAGAGACTGCATCTTGACTGTTCCACTTCGAAAATTAATGGTTGGTGAAGAAAAATTACCTGTTTAGCTCACAAGTTTAAGCAAATAGAGTTGTAATCGATATACACAATTTAGCAAATCGACCCATTTGAAGAAATTTATACCATAATTGGTGAAATGGGTAGAATTAACCAATGTCCCCTCGAGGAATCTCAATCGGAGCATTGGTAGAAATCCACAAACATAATTTGGATCATCCACATTGAATCCGCTTGATATATGGATGGATATCAACAATAAGGTATGTTTTTCGGCCTCTAATTAATGATGAAAACAAATTGGAGATGGAGCAACCCTTATAATCATCTTTGTTGTTGTTTTGTAATGAGACAACCAATAGACATGTTGCTGGAAACCAATTCAGGTTGAAACCATAATTTGCCAAAGGAGATTTGAAACATTTCCAGAAGTCTACTACATGAAAATTTATCCACAAATTTGTTGTCTAACTTAGCCCAAAATAGAAATAAGATTGACTAGATCTTGAATGCCCATATCCAATGAGAACAAATAAAACAAGAAATCCCATTCCTTAAATTGGTGGATCGATCCTCTATATGAGGCTATTATTTTGTGGTAACTTTTTGCTTTCCAAATGCCAACACACTAGATCCTCATTAAAATGACAATCATCAGCCAAAAGAAGAATAGTTTCTGTCATGAGGTCTCTATGGCCACTGTTTTAAATTTGGAGATGAAGTCAGGCTTAGACACTTCCTCGTCTCACAAACCCAGAAGGTAAATCCAACACAAAAGAATATACAAATGATCTCCAAACTTGTATATAAATACTAGTTAGGAATGGAATTAGCATGAGTCACCAAATTGAACTTACATGTTTTGTATGCTATACATGGTCCAAACATGGTGAAAATTGTCTTCAAAATGGTTCTCTTTCAAAAGGCTCCCACTGATCAGAAACATCAAATCTACAGGCTTCCATATGATTCCTTAGTACAAACAGGGTGAATACTGCATCCTCCATATCTAAGTAGTAGATATATTTCAGTGAAAATGAAGGCAAGTAGACATCAAGTAAAGTAGGCAAAGTAGTAGTTTCAAAAATTACTATGTAGGATGCACCATAAACTGAATAGCATGCAATTCTTGTGTATCTCGACATAGGGAAAAATAATGAATATTGTCAATTGCGCTTACTCTAAAACGTTACCAATATTCCCCTCAGGTACATAGGACATTGTTAAAATGATGCAAGCAGTGGGCATCTCGCACAACAAATTCCCAATCAACAATCTTGGAGATGAACTTGATGGAGGTATGGCAGTCATTGCACGCACAAAGTTTTTATTATTTTATTTTTTATATCTAGATAGGTGTCTCAACGATGGTGTTGATGATACCAAAAGAAATTTGCAAGTTTCTCACTATGAGGATGGAAGGATGGCTCTTGTATGATATCATGTAGAACAAGGTTCCTGTTAGTCCCATTTTTGTCATCTCACTCATAAAACGCTCGATGTACAATTTTACTTCATTCACCATAATTTGATTACTTAGTTGTGATTGACTTGTTGTGCTCTCATAATAAGGATGACAAACTACTCCATCATACAAAGGTTTCTATGGAACACTAACAATCTCTAGCTATGTATTAGGAATAACATGAACATTAATATGAACATTAAGGATGCTTCAAAACCAGGTCGAAAATCATCTAGTTTGTCTTTCCTCAACAAAATTTTTAAAATTTGCAGATAAATTTTGTCTTATGTGAGACATCCAAATGCCTTCTCTATATTAATCTTCACGGGTGTTGAAAACTATGTTTCCACTTTCCAACTTTCTCTGACGTTTCCACAAATATATCTACTTCTGTCAACATTAATTTTGCATGCGGATTTTCTTCACCATAGAAAATATAAAATTACCACACTCAGGCATCATCCACACTCGCACATTTTGCATACATGTCTACAAGAGCATTACCCACTTATCGACCTAAAAACCAGATCTAATAGCATGGTAATGAGCATGCTTTCCCTGCTCTGTGGCTGCAATCTTGGTGCAAGCCTTGGGAAAACTTGGAAATGTGAATTCATTCAGCTTACAACCTTCCTTCTGCATTTTAGTGAATATCTTCAACATTAAGATATTGATATCCACCCTCATTTTCAATACACTCTGCTACATGCTTTCCCATCTCCAATGTCTTCCAACCATTGCTTTCTGCCATGCAATGTCTGCCAAGCAATGTCTTCCATGCAATGTCTGCCAAGCAATGCTTTCCCAGCTCCATCCTCTATGCTCCTGCACTTGGTATACATTGTAACAAGAGCATTAGAAACATAAACATCTGTGTCAAATCTTGTTTTGATCATGTGTGCATGGAACATTTTTCCCTTTTCTAGGGTATCTAATGTGGCACATGCACTAATAATACTGAAAAAGGCAAACTAATTTGGCTGAACTTGTGTTACCAATTGAGAGGTTTGATTCAAACTTCCTTTTCAAAATACAAGCATGGATTCCCTTGCCATGTTCCAGAGCTCCAAGGGATGCACATGCACTTAGCACACTAGCAAACATGAATTGATCAAGATTTATGCGAGCCCTTGTCATCTTACAAAAGAGTTCAAGGGATTCATCATACTGCTCATTTTTTGCATATCCTGAAATAATGGCTGTCCATAAAACAACATCTTTCTAGAGCATGTTATGAAACACTTGAAATGCATCCTCTATCATCCCACATTGAGCATATATGATGACTAGGGCACTAGACAGACAGATATCTGGCTCAATTATAACTTTAATAATGTGGGTATGAAGCTGCATACCTAATTTGACATCAACAAGGTCACAACATGCCTTAAGCATAGTCACAATAATTGACTGGTTTGCAGTCATTCTTGCTTGCATAGAGAGTTGTGAAGGAACTCAGGTGTTGTGAAGATACCTTGGGAGTTGTGAAGATACGAATCAATAACAACTCTCGTATTTGTTACTTAAAAATGTACTTTACTCTCAATTTCTCTCTCCCTTTTGACATGTATAGGCCACCTTTACCTTTCTATCGTTTCTTATCCTTGGGTTCATATTTCTGATGAGGGTAGTGTTTTCGTAGAGTTAAAGTTCGACCTTTCTTGTTCATTTTTTTCAGAAATACCATTATTTGGGTTGTCTTTAAATTGTCCAAAAACTCTTAGGGTAAAGTTACATGAGAAAAATTCCGAACATAATAGGATACTAAAAAGAGTAACTCTATGGTAATCATTATGAGCTTACTGTTATACTAATAGGATACCAGCAATAAACTAGTGTTACATCTTGATTGAATCACTGTTTCTGTCATTAATGATTTTATAGGACATATAAGAAAATAGGTATTTGTCAGATCTATCTTCATTGAGTGAGGGAAGTTTAGGTAGAATAGAAGAAAGTGAGACATCTAGTAGGTCTAACAGGTGGAGATCGACTAGAGGTGAGAAGATTAGAAGAAAATTCCATAAACGCATGGAATTTTTTCTTGTGAAAGGGGAATCATGTTCTTATAATCATGAGAGCATAGACGACATCGAGGTGCCCTTAAGGTACAAACATATAGTGAAACAATGGGTACCCAAGGATCTTCCTGAAATAAACACTGATTTTTGTGTAAACAAAAGGATATACTAGATTGCTCCATCGTCATTACATGGTTTGGGGCTATTTTCCATGGATGCCATAAAGGTCTGTTACGATGGATTAACTGAATTGATGGAGTATGTTAGACCCTATTATATCTACAAAGATTGGATACAAATAGTTCAATATACAAAAAGTATGCGAAGATATGGATTGGCTGCAAATTATATACAACTAAAAGACAATGATCAAAATAAAGGAGCAACTATATACATTGATGGAAGGCCAAAAGCAACAGGGAATATTGCAGGGTTTATAAACAACACATGACCCACAACCACAAATAAGTGACCCAATTGCGTATTTGAGGGGCATGAAGAAAACCGTGTATTCGTATGTGCAATAAAATCAATAGCTACATGGGAAGAGATATTGATTTATTACAATTTGAATCGAATAGATACAAATGTTGCTATTATGGGGGCAGTACATATACTAATTTACCTAACCTGTAAGCAATGATGCTCATATTTTATGATTTTCATTATGTTCTATTTTTGTTATCAACATTTGAATTTCTCATACATTTGAATTTATTTCTCATGATAATGATCTCGGTTCTAATTTTATTGTAATGTGGCAGGATGATCGTGGTAAATCAATAGCGGCCTCAGAACAGGTAAATGAACAACAATTTTTGAATTGCATTTAATGTGCATTTTATTTCCGTAGTGATAAATTATTTTATTTGTTTACATAACTGAATTATCATTTATTTTTTCGAATATGTAGTCAGAGGGATATGATGTTGATGATGATTCGCTCAGCGAAAGGGATTTGTATGAATTCTCCAACCCTACGATTTTAATAAAGAAAATGAACAATAAAGGAAACAAGGAACTAGCTCACTTGTTAAATATTCTAGATCAAACTCCCGAGGTTGAAGAAAGGATCAAAGAAGTTATGACAAGGCTTAAGACATATAATGTAATTACCATAATTTCAAGTTGTTTCATTTTTATGTCATAAGATCAATTATGAAACCTTGATTTTTAACTTTTACATTATCTAAACAAAAAAATGTTTTCTTTCTTATATAGATATTTTTGGATCCTATTGACACCGACATGCATGGTATTGGTAGTAGTGGCGCTACACAAATGCCACAGGGTCCCAACATAAGCCCTTGTATAGCTACTAGGATGAAACTATTCAGATCTCCACCTTCCACATCATTAGGTGGGATCCACAACACGCCCATCGAGGAAGAAGCCACACAGGTAGGCTCTGGAGGTGGTGACAGAGATGAGGTCGATGATTTGAAAAACTATATGGTTTCTTTTCCTAAAGCAAGACGTGTGACCAACAAAGGGACCCTTAAGGGAACCTTTATGGTCAACGAGGAAGGGATTCCATTAGAGCAAGTTAAAGGTCCAGGTAATTTTTAAAATTTTATTTTTTTCATGTTCTCTATGTAGACAAATATAAATCATCTAAATTATTGTTTTTAAATTAATAATCATATAATCATTTTCCGTGTAGGGAACAATGATTTTTATAGGTCCTTGGAGAATAAGGCTTTGCTGATTTTTGGGCCCACCATATGGGAGAGGTGGAATTCCCAGAATTCCAACCTCAAAAAAGAATTGATGGATCATCTAGAAATCCTTTTTGGTGTAGATACTTTTAATAAGTCCTTGGCCACGACCGCAACTGGACAATATTTAAAATATACACGAGAAACATATAGGAGGCAATTGAAAAACAATGATAGGTATGAGCATCCTCTGATGATTCTGAAGAGGGAGTGGAAGGCCCTCATCGAGGATGCAAAAGAGAAGAAATTGAAAGATGAAGGAAATACACCCTCTGGTCCCAGAAGGTAAACTACAATTTCAATTGAATACCTTCAAGTTTTTTTAGATGTAAATAAAACTGTGGTATATATTAACATACTTGAAACTTTTGATGATAGATTGATTGACACGTCAAAGGCCACAAAATCAAGGCTTTCCAAATGTGGCCAACACAGGCTAGTCCAGGGTGGCTACTTGAAGTTGCAGTCACAAATTGTAAGTACCTAAATATCTTATTTGTATCGCCTTAAAACTTTTAGGTAATTACTGCGAATAACATAAAAAATACATACTCTTATGCAATGCAGGGTGATGAGTTTGGTACTGAAAGCATGGAGAAGACCTCAAGCTTGGTTATAAGTACGGCTATAAAGAGGTAGTTGAACACCAAAAAATATTGGGGAAGATACCAAGAACCACTTTGCAGGATAAGGTAAATAAAATTCAATCCACATTAACATTTGTTATTAAAATAATGTAGTCATGTTAGATATTATTAATATTTACAACTTTGTTTTAATCAGGGGAGCAACACTATCAATGAACACACTAGTACTATTGTAGAGCAGTGCGTTGATAACAATTTGCAACCAGAAGATGGTTTTGATACCATTCAGTGCCAATTGTCCACGGAGGCGGAGCCGCACGATGGTGCTACGACCGAGCTGGCACATGACAGTAATATGACTGTATTTAATCATATACTTAATAATTCTGTAGTTATACATTTTGTACTTCTATTTTTTTTTACTTATACATTTATGATTTTCCTTATAAAGCTTGTGGTCTCAATGGCAGAGTATGTTGTACTTGAGGCTCGTACAGTTGAAGAGGAGCAGGTGGGGGAAACCATTCCAACAGTGCCAACCAGTGAACTAGGTAAATAATTACATTGCAGGTGTTTTTTTTAATATTATTGAACTAGTTCAATGATATTTAAAAACTGGCCATTTAAATTTTGTATTTTTTTCTTTTGTAGGTGATGCCTCATCACAATAGTGTCCATTATACTGTGAGTACCCCGTGACTAGGCGTGCTCTGCATGGTAAGATACAATCACAATCATATTTTGAAGAGCACCCAAAGAACGAAGAGATAGATATTGATGAAATGGTTAGGAACTATAGAGCTAAGAAGAAGAGGCTGGCTGAAAGCACTAAATGATGATGTACATGAATATTTTAATATGTTTGTTTTTGCTGTAAATATTTCAATAGATTTATATGCTGGGTATTGGGGAATTGAGAGTGATGTGAGG
>JASDQU010590165.1:0-28674 GCA_032191745.1 Picea mariana | reverse complement strand
AGAGCACATGCGCGCGAACAAAGACAAGTCAACAAGCACACATGTGCAGAACATAACTGTGAATCAGGCGCATGTGCGCACGATGCATGTCTGTGGGCCTATAAACCCACACATATATGACACACGACCGAGAATGAAAAATCCAAATGGATTTCTCTCAATTCAACTTGGAATTGGCTGATTGGCGAGTTGCCAATCTGCTGCGCCTCTTCCGTCACCTTAGTAAGCAAAATAGAGGTGCTTGCAAGCTCAGTTGGGTTTGCTGAGCAGGATAGTTGCAAGGAAAAGAGTTAGGGAAAGAAATAAAAAACTACAATTAAGAATTAAACTAAGAAATGCAATAACAACTAAAGTCATGAGCATAGGGACATAGAAACAAAAAGAACCATAAGACCCATGTCACCAATATTGAGGCTGATCTATTAGTGAAACAATACACCAAGAAGAAAGGGGACTATGAGTCCCTTCTTCCTCCAAGGGAGGGCTCTTGGACCCCCACTAGCTAGCTCTTCTTACAACAAAGAAAAATGGAAAATGATGAAAGAACTCTTTACAAATCCACTCAATGGGTGAGATGGATTTCCCAATGCAATGGTGCAAATATGCTCTTGACAAGGATGGAGTCCTCAAGAGAATAGAGGCAGCATAACATTACTTTGAATTCCTTGAAAACTGAGGTGCATCCATGGCCTTTTTATAGCATTCCTTTGAGCTATTGTTTAACTACTTTGTAGTGTGAACATAGGATAATTAGGACATTTCTAGGTCTTTGACCAACCATCTAGTCGAATCCAGTCCAGATTTGAGGGTCAAATCGGCTTGGGAGCTGAACCATAAGTGGGTGGGAGGCCGACCACTCTCATAAATGTGTCATTTAGCAGGTGCATGACGTTTTGAGATAATAGTCACGCATTGTGTGCATGTGTGCGATTTCTGCGTTCCTGTTCCGCGCATGTGCGCGCACGACCAATGTCTTCATAGTGCCCTTCAATTTTTCACTACTTTGTATAGTTTTTTTTTACCCTTTTATGAATGCCTTGGTATTAATTCAGGTCCATGGATGACTTCATCACTGTTTGATGATGCTGAGTTCTTGTAACCATGTGCGGATGAAATTTCAGTGATAACAATAGCCTTGGAATCAAGCCTATCAGAAATATGGTCGGTGAGCATTCCACCCACCACTCCTCCCAAATAGAATAAAGTTGAGAGGTTTCTAGATGACGTTACAGACAAATACTCGCCTCCAATAGTTGCAATATCCAACCAGAATCAAAAGAAATTAGTAAAGATTAATAGAGTAAATAATTTAATGAACTCCTAAATAGTCTTCTTGTACCAGGCCAATTTCAAAGAGAGAGCATAGTAAGGTAAAAGGTTAACATATTTCCCTACTTGTTTAAGAAATTTATATTCATATATTTGAAACAGAAAGTGTCACATAGATGCGTTGAAGATGAGATGTGACTAAAATGGCTAACTGGTTTGCAGAATAAGGAAAGAGAGGTTAGAGATAATTGATATTTGTTGAATAAGATGGATGAAGAAAACTAACTATATCAGCAACATCACATACATTGAAAACATATGAAGGGTCGAATATAACTAGCAGTAGTTGCTTATGATTTTAGTTTACTAATGTAGAGGTAAGATGACAATTACCAATCATTAAGGAAACAAGGTAATGAATATAAAACTCAACTCATAAGTACAGAAAACAAGGAAAGATGAAGGTCTGAACAATAACAGTGAAATAAACTTATAATTCCATAATATATTCAAAGGTCTTCTTCATAAAAGAGTGCATAAGAGTCTTCAATCTCGAAACACAGTCCTCGAGACTGCTTTTGCCCCTCAATTACACTGTAGAAATGATTGGCTTTATAGACTTACAATGTTTAACTGAGATCCTCCAAAGAGGGATCGAATAGATACAAAATCTAATCTAGTTACAATAAATGAGATAAGATCCTATTTTAAGGGAATCAAACCCTGATCCTAAAATAAGTCTTCGACAGCTCCACAAGCTTGTTGAATTCTACTTGGTTTTGTCACTATCTCTTACAAAAAACATTATGCATCCTTAAGAAATTGTTTTTCATTCAAACAAAGAATCTTGGCTGGTACATTGCAAATCTTTCTATGGACATCATGCACTTTGAAAAATAATGGTTGAAGAATCCCCAAAAGTATATGATTCTTTTTTTTGTTAGCCAGGGAGAATCCAAAGAATTTAGAATTACTTCATTGTGACCTAGTTCTTCAAGTGATTCATCTTGTTTCTTTGTATATACTGTAATGAATGTTCCTACCACAAGAAACAATGCACAAAGAACCAAAATGTGAACCAAAGTCTTTAATCTAGTTAAAAAAAATAAAAATCCAATGACAACATTATTTCTAACATCAATGACATTTGTAGTCTCTCCCTATCTTTGACATGAATGACAACAACATTTCTAACAATTTTAGCTTCATAATCAAAATTTTGCAGTAGATTACATTTGTCCTCGTATTCATCATGTATTAGCGTATTTTTGGAAAGTCAAGTGAGTGCAGGTTCAAAAATATGTTTTTTCCCTTTGTCAGCATGCATAAAACAATCCCATATCTCCTTGTCTTGAACTGATTTTTGCCCAACAACTCATGATAATTATTCACGATTCAAGTTCTCTGCACTAGAAGGTTGGCTCACATTTTCTTGAAAATCTTTAGGCACGTCATTGTAATATTGGTTCTCTAAGATATCTTATTAAAGATAAAAAATAAAATCTTCCTCACAATCTCTGTTGAAACAACTCACCGTGGACTTTCAACATTTTAAATTCTCTTGGAATGGCGTTTTTGTTCTATTTTTCTATTTTCCCCTATTTTTCTGCTTTATACATACTCATTCTTGTGGGAACTTTATACATACTCATTCTTCTGAGAACGTGATTTCCTTCATTTTTGCTTCTCCGTCCATTCCCATTACATTGGTGTAGGCTTTTCTGCATTTTTACTGTGCTGTAAAAAGGATTGCCAATGATGAGTCAACCTCCCTAGAAATTTGCTAACTACCATGGATTTGCGTGGTGATAACTGTTAAATATTGATCAAATTTCCATGAATAGTACTTTGGATGGCACATGACACTAATTTGAAAGTGTATGTGCCTAGTTAAATATCTTCCCTTTGGTATCCTTACTTTGACCGCATTTAATGTTGAGCCATAAAATTAGGCAATGGGTCGTTAGTTTTCAACTTTAGTATATTTGATTAACTATTCCCTATGATATCAAAGTGGCATGTTCTTTTTCCCAACTTATGTTGAATCTCTAAGAGTGATTTTGATGTAGTTTGTTTATTTTTCTTTTGATATTTTTGGGTCTTATATTATTTGGTTTCCTAGAAAGTAAGCCATGCAATTTGACATTTAGTCTGTTGACTATATGAAGCCTTGCAGTTTGACATTTTTCCATCTCTCACATTTTTATTCATTTAGGGATCAGAAAGATCTTATCGGGGAGGCTTCATGCATGATATTCCAGGAGAGTTTCAGCACCTCAATAAATGGTTAGTGCATGTTTTTGTGTTTTCCTAAGGTTATTTTTATGTAGCATTATTTTTCACAAGTGAATTTTCTACTTGTGAGCCCTTATTGAACATAATATCCTCTCTTGGATTAATTGGAATTGACAGCATTGAGCGATCCCATTGATGTTTAAGCTTTCTGAACCATATATTTTAGTGTTTGGGTTTTGGCACATGCCTTTTTTTAGTAGTGTAGTTAGATTAGCTGAATAGTTGATATTTAGAGAGGTTTGAATTATTGAACAAAGGTCATCCTTATTGAATTGGAGGAGAGGGATTTAATATGCAATGGAGTAATAAATAGCTCTATGGATGACTTAGCCATTTGTATTTTTGAAAATGATTGCAGGTATTCCAAATGGGTTGATGAATGTGAGCGTGTAAATAATTCTCACTAAATGGATGCATCTGCAGAATTAGATAACATATCATGTATATCTTGAATATAGTAATTCAATATATGGATGTTTCTTTTCCTGAGATTCTATCTAAAATCTGTGAGAGCGTCTGTAGTTTGGATGTGCACCTTCCTCATAATGTGCAATACAGGAAGCCATTTGAACAAATTCACAATATTCTGCTTTGGCCTTTCATAATATTGGACCATGTTTGAAAAATGACTGTGATGTTCAGTCACTTAATATATCTACTACACGGATTAACTGTGTATATGAAAATTAACATTGGTTGTTATTTGAAACTAGATGGATTAGTTGTGTATATAACAGTAACATTGGTTGTTATTTGAAACTAAACTTGGAATATATATGTGTTGTATATCTACAAGCCAAATCTACTATAGTTGTTGAAGTATTTAAATTTGTATTTTTTCTCCCCTTGTTCTGACCGAGTATTGGGATATTGAATTTTACATGGTTTGACATTTTCAAATGTCTTGGCATGAGAGATTCTGAGCTTTATATCTGGAGTCCAAATATGTTATGGTTGTTTCAATTTGCTACAATTTTCATTCTATGAATTTGCGCTTCTACTCAATGTATATATACAGAACACTTGCATTCTATGTGTGAAGTTATTGTGCTAGCCAAAGGATACAAAGAAATACTTGCAATGAATTCAAGTTGTATTATTGATGATATAATTGTTTGCTAAATGTCAAACAAATTGTCAGAGGTTTTAGTGAAGGCTCTGGAATTTTTGTTGCTCAGCTATCTCATTGGTATATAGGATCTTGTATTGGATGGCACTTGTTTCGACGTACCCAAGAAAGTACATTATTATTTTGATCCTTTCTAAAAATAGGGACTTACTCTCTAGTATACTTTTGCAGTCTTATTACACATGATTGCACTTGAGCTTTTGGAATTTAGCTCAACAATTGCAAGTTGATGTGATAACACACCCGAGACATATCCTATTGATCCTAAAATTCATTAGACAAGACCCCCTTTACCATTGGAAGTTAGTCCTCCTCAACCAACCTTGTCTAAGACCAATGATATATATTTAAATATTGATATGGCTAGTATCTTAGCAAAGGTTAATGTACCTGTTCCTCTCAATATTGATATTGCATTTTTTTTTTAAATACCTACAACACAGTTGCTATTACGACGTTTTGGAGTGTCTCTCCCATAGAAACCATGTCGAAGATGATACCTCTTAACGTCTCTCTTGCCACGCCCAAGACGTCTCTCTTTCCACCTCCAAGAGTGTTGCTCCCATAGCAACCACGTTGGAGCTAATATCTCTTAACGTCTCTCTTGCCACCTCCAAGATGTCTCTCTTTCCACGTTCAAGATGTCTCTCTTGCCATGTATAGGACGTCTCTCTTGCCATGTCCAGGACGTCTCTCTTTCCACGTCCAGGATGTCGGTCTTGCCACCTCCAAGACATCGGTCTTATGACAAAATCTACGTCGTGAGAAAAGATACGTCATGTGAAATGACATTTGAGTGGGTCCACTATTTGTCATTCTCCTGACAATATAAAGTGGCAATTGCGTCGAACGCGCCGTCGAAATTTGACCCAAATGTACTAGTGAAACGAACCTACAATAGAAATTGACAAGGCCTAAGAAGCTCCAAATCTTAGTGAGTGTGGTTGGGGTTGGCTAGTCACAGATGACCTAGATATTACTTGGATCCACATGCACACCATGCTAATCCATGATGTAGCCTAGGTATTAGACCTTGTCCATGTCGAAGGATACTTTTTTCGAGTTGGCATATAGCTTGTGCTACCAGAGGGTGTCCAAAACCTATTGAATATGCTGCAAGTGTTCTGCCCAAGTCTTGTTGTAGATGAGGATGTCATCTATATACACCACTACAAAATTATTTGTGAAAGGTTGCAGGATATCACCCATCATCCTCATGAAAGTTGTTGGAGAATTTGTCAAACCAAAGGGCATGACCAACCATTCAAAAATACCTTATTTTGACTTGAAGGTGGTCTTCCATACATTTGTTTTTTCTATGGGGACTTGGTGTAACCAGAATTTAGATCAATCTTACTGAAGTATTTTCCCCCCTTGAGCTGATCAAGGAGATCACCAATTCTAGGAATCAGGTATCGGTTCCTGACTGTGATTTTATTTAGGGCTTGGTAGCCAATGCAGAGTCACCAGGTCCCATATTTCTTCTGAACCAACATGGTTGGGCTCCCATAAAGCGACGAGATGGGATGGATGTTCCCCTTGTGGAGCAGTTCTTGGATATGTCACTTGATCTCCTCATTCTCTAACAAAGAGCGTAGGTAGACTGGCCCATTGGGAAATGATGCGTCGGGGGTTAGATTGATGGGATGATTGACCTAACAGTGCATAGGTACCCCGGTAGGTGAGGAGAAGATATATTTATATTCTGCCACTGTAATATACCATATATAAAATGTATGCATAACTAAAATAAAATGCTAGTAATGGTAGAATAACAACAATATAACCAGAACATTCACCACAATAACACTGAAATGATATACGAATAACTACAGAAATAACTCTTTGAATCTGAAAGAAATGTTCACAGGCCTCTTCGAGGGGGCAACCTCCATTTGAGAAAAGATCTATTACAATAATATGAAATATAGGGTTCTCATACCCTCGACTCCTATTTATACTAAAAAGAAGCATCTAGAGGAAGATCCTTCTAGAAGCGGAAGCTTCTATTAGGTCCTCTTACATCCGCCTTATTCTATTTTATTGAAAGGCCTTATTAATATTGACCTTATTACATCCGAATATATTATTCTACCTATGTGTGGGTTAGGACCCTAACATGTCCGCCCCCTTAAAAAAAACCTTGTCCTCAAGGCTTGAGATGAGGAAATTGTTGCAGAATGGTAGATGGTTCCCAAGTGGCGTCTATTGGAGTTGTATCTTTCCACTGTACTAGCACTTCCTTGATGGTTCTCTGACGTAGGTGACACTCACGCTGGTCCAAAACTACTTCTGGTTGTAGCCAAATGGATCCTTCTTCAGCTAACTCTGGAAGGTTGGTTTGTATTTGGCACTTAGCTTCAATCACCTTCTTTAAGCATGAACATGAAAAACAGGATGTATCTTCGAATTGATCGGCAAAGATAACTGATAGGTGACTTGTCCTACATGCTTGAGTATGGTATAAGGACCATAAAATTTGGGCGCTAGCTTCTGAAAATGCTCGATCTTGAGGGAAGTTTGCTTGTAAGGTTGCAGTCAAAGAAACACCTGATCCCCTTCTGCAAATTGATGTTCATAGCGAACTTGATCTGCTTGTTGCTTCATGTGATTCTGTGCCATGACCAAATTCTCTTTGAGGGTACGAAGAATATCCTCTTGAGCCATAAGTGTTAGGTCAACCGCCTGGACCTTCGAGGCACTCGGTAAGTACGAGAGAACTGAAGGTGGATTCTGTCCATATACCGCTTTAAAAGGAATCATGTGTGTAGTTGTATGGTATGAGTATTGTACCACCATTCAGCTAGGGGTAACCATTGAGCCCACTGATTTTTCTTTTCCGAGGCAAAACACCTCAAATATGTTTCCAAAAACTTGTTGGCAACTTCCGTTTGGCCATCAGTCTGGGGATGATAAGCTATGCTGAGATCAATTCGATGCCTTGTATCTTGAACAGTTCTTGCCAAAAATTGCTTGTGAAAGTTGGGTCATGATCAGAAACAATAGAGTGCGGCATGCCATGAAGATTGAAGACCTGATCCATAAATATTTGAGCCACCGTGGATGCTATAAATGGGTGTTGAAGTGCACAGAAATGAGCATACTTGGAAAGGTGATCAACAACCACCATGATGACGGATTTATTTCCCGATTTGGGTAAGACGGTAATAAAATCCATAGAGATATCCTTCCAAATAGCAGGTGGAATCGGAAGCGGTTGTAGTGTGCCTGAAGATTTGACTGTTTCTCCCTTGTTGCGTTGACACACATTACATTTAGCTAAAAAATTACGAATGTCCTGTTTCATACCATCCCAGAAAAAGGAACGTTTGACCTTGTCATAGGTTTTGGTGAACCTGGAGTGCCCTGCTGTGGGTGTAGCATGAAGCTCAGAAAGTACCGTGGATTTAAGCTTTGATTATTTACATAAATACAAATGGCCTTTGTATTGAAGTTCCTTATGGAGCCAAGAGTACCCTAGGGAAGCTGGAGCCTTGGACTACAATTGGTGGATCAACTGTGAACTTTTGCGATCTTGTAGCCATTCCTAGTGAACGGCTCGGAGCCAATCTGGTACAATGGATGAAAGAGAAAAAAGGGATCCTTCGTCTTCATATTTTTGGGAAAGTGCATCCGCAACCACATTGTCTTTTCCTTTCTTATAAATGATCTCATAATCATATCCAAAGAGTTTAGTCACCCATTTTTGTTGTTCTGGGGAGGAAATGTGTTGTTCCAGAAAATACTTGAGGCTTTGATGGTCTGTCTTAATTTGGAAACATTGCCCCAATAGATAAGGATGCCATAGATCCACACCTTGCAGAATAGCCAACATTTCCTTTTCATAGATGGATTTTCCTAGATTTCTTTCAGATAGTTGCTTGCTGGTAAAGGCCAAAGGTCGACCCTCTTGCATAAGGACAACACCAATTCCTTTCCCTGAGACATCACATTCCAACACAAAGGGCTTTGTAAAATCGGGAAGGGCGAGGAATGGAGTGGTGCACATGGCCATATTCAAGGTCTGAAAAGATTGAGTAGCGGCTGGAGTCCAAGTGAAAGAGTTCTTTTTGAGGAGAGTAGTGAGAGGTGCTGCAATCTTCCCATAATTCTCAACAAACTTGCGATAATACCCTGTTAAGCCTAGAAAACCACACAAGCTCTTAAGAGTCTTTGGGTGAGGCCAATCTTGCATAGCTTCAATCTTTTTAGGATCCAACCTGATGCCATCTTTTCCAACCAGATGACCCAAGTATTCTACTAATGAGGTGCCAAAAGCACATTTAGACTATTTCAGGAAAAGTTGGTGCTGAGAGAGTAGATGGAGAACTCGATCCACATGAGAAAGATGGTATGTCCAGGTTTTTCTATAGATGAGGATATCATCAGAGAAAACTAACACAAAATGGCAGAGAAATGGACGGAAGACATGATTCATGAGGCTTTGGAAGGTGGAGGGGGCATTACACAAGCCAAAGAGCATGACCAAAAACTAATAGTGGCCCTCATGAGTTGTAAAGGAAGTCTTGGGAATGTCCACCTCTTTCATACGTATCTGGTGGTAGCCTGAACGAAGATCTAGTTTAGTGAAGAGTTGGGCGCCACTCAATTCATCTAGGAGGTCATCAATGATAGGAATGGGGAATTTGTCTTTGATGGTAAGTTTGTTGAGGGCATAGAAATCAGGACACATTCACCAAGAACCTTCTTTCTTCAGGACCATGACCACAAGGGATGAGTAGGGGCTTGTACTAGGGTGGATAATGCTTGCATTAAGGAGTTCCTAGACCATTTTCTCAATTTCATTTTTTTGGGAAAAGGGGTGACGATACAGATAGATATTGGGAGGAAAGCTTCTAGGTACAATGGGAATGGAATGATCATGAACACCATGGGAAGGAGGGAGGCCTTGGGGAGTGGAAAAGACCAATTTATTTTTAGAAAGGATGGCTTGGAGGTCTTGCGGTACCGCGGGTGTCTTTGTTGCTTGTATGGCATGGAGTTGGGCGATAACACCAGAATGACCCTTTTTGAGCATCTTTTCCATGCGATGGGAACTAATGATCTCAGGTGAACTGACGATGATTCCTTGGAACTTATATTGGTGGCCCTCCTGGTCGAATTGCATGGTTAAGTCTTTAAAATCCATGAGAATGGGACCCAAAGTCCTTAGCCAGTCTGCACCCAACACAATGTCACAACCTCCCATGTCGATAACAAACATATGGGATTTCAAGTGGTAGTCACCAATTTGGAGATGCACATTTTCACAATGCCCTCCACATTTCATAGAACCACCATTGGAAATCATGATTTGGAAATTATTGATGACATGGATGTAGCAATGAGTTTCTTGGGCAATGTGACGATGAATAAAATTATGGGTGTTTCCACTATCAACCAGAATGATGACCTTCCGATGCTTGATGTAACCGATTAGCTTGAGGGTTTGGGGAGTGGAGAAGCCAGTGAGAGCATTGAGGGAAATGATCGGTTCTACTTCAGGAGGGTCTGAGGGAGGGGTTGTGTCAGTGGATTCAGGTGACTCAGACACAAAGGGAGTTTCTTCATCTTCTTCTAAAATCTCCTTGGAGATGGCCATAAAAATCTTTTGTTCTTTACACTTGTGGCCCGAGAAATATTTATCATCATAGTTATAACAAAGGCCTTGGATTTGGCATTCAACCATTTCATCCCTGGTCAATTTTTGGATCTTTAGTGGAGCAGAGGGAGTAGTGGGATTTACTGGTTTAGGGCGAGGGATAAAGGAGGGTTTGCGGTTTTGAGCAGATACAACCTGTTGTGCTTCTTTATCTCTTTTGGTAGCCTCCATCCAACTCTCAGGCCGAGACATGAGGAAATGGGCCCGAATTTCATCCTTGAGGCCGCTGATAAAACACTCTCAGAAAAAGGCATCATACATGCCCTCTGTTCTAAAATCCAGGTGCTCAAAGGAAGCTATAAAGTTTTCCATTGTTCCTAATTGTTTTGGCTTTGTCAAACGATCCAAATGGTTGGTGTCAGTGTCAAAGAATTCATAAAGTTCTACCACAAAGTGTGTCCAAGCAATATACCCTTGACGAGAAGTTTTTCTCCATTGCCATCATTGCCAACATTCTTGATCTAGATGGAGAGCACCATACCAGAGTTTGGCCAAGTCATCTATAATTACGTATAAAGAGAAGTAATGTTCCATTTGGGTTACCCAACCGGTGGGGTCTGAGCCATCAAATTTGGTCACATACACCCGTGGAAGGCGTAGGTCATGTTGAAAGTGATGGTTTTGCAAGGTATGGGAATGAGAGGAATGGCCACCTTCAGTATGTGAAGGTGAGAAAGAGGAAGGGTTATCTGTAGGGATATGAAGTTTGGTGCAGAGTGCCGAAAATACTGATTCAAGCTGGGTGGTGAGGTCTTGTTTGATTTCCCCCATTGAGGATTGCATGGTTGTATTGATGGCAACAACATTGTCATTGAGTTGTTTCACTTCTTGTTGGGTCTCAATGAGACCAGATTGCAAGGTGTTGAAGCGAGATTCCAAGTCTTGGCTACGAGTATGGGCCACGAGGATGAGGAGATTGAAAAGGGGCAGGCAGGGTAAAACATTTTGGCCGAAAAAATGATATGGATGAATGTGATAAGGGCGAAGAGATGAATCCAATGGAATAGGTCTCAAATAATGGTGAAATTTTTTCCAGACTTTTTATTTTTTTATTTTTTACAAAGTTATAATGTGGTCTGAAGAATACTACAGAGAGGAAATGCCCAAATGCTTGACCAAAAAGAAATGTGTATTTACTTGGCAACCCGAACACAGTTGCACAAAAATAGATCTCCTTTGTTTTAATTTGTTTATGTTTCTGTCCCCCAAGGGTTAGGTATTCAAGGGTTCTACAGACAAGGGTTTGCCTTGTGCTATAGCTCTCTGATATACTTGCGGGGTCCAACAGTAATACTCGGACCAATATCTTAGGGCACTGACTAAGGAGGATAGACTATACCCTTAGCTGTACTACCCGACTACCCAGGTACTAGAGAGTATCTTCCCAAGTGTTGTTCTCGGTGACACTATAGCAGTCAGGCGACCGATCGGTTTATCTAAAGAGGGCTTCAGGTAATCTAGGCTGATCCATACACAAGTGTTGTCTGATGTGCTACTACTTGAAGGGGTACCAAGAGGGGTTACAAGGGTGGCCAACATAAGTGTGCTTAAGTACCACTTGTATTTATTGCATGTATGAATCCCTCAACCATGGGTTTATGTGCGTAATGAAAGATCTTTGTGGCTTAAGATGCCAGAATACATATCTACACTGGAAAAAAAATTTAACCCACACTTTCTGTCGAGGAAAGTGCTCTGATACCACTTGTAATATACCAGATATAAAATGTATGTAGAACTGAAATAGAATGCTAGTAATGGCAGAATAACAACAATATAACCAGAACATTCACCACAATAACATTGAAATGATATAAGAATAACAACAGAAATAACACTTTGAATCTGAAAGCAATGTTCACGGGCCTCTTCGAGGAGGCAACCTCCAATTGAGTAGAGATCTATTACAATAATATCCAAGCTAGGGTTCTCATACCCTCGACTCCTATTTATACTAAAAAGAAGCATCTAGAGGAAGATCCTTCTAGAAGCGAAAGCTTCTATTAGGTCTTCTTACATCCACCTTGTTCTATTTTATTGAAAGGCCTTATTAATATTGACCTTTATTACATCTGAATATATTGTTCTACCTATGTGCGGGTTAGGAACCTAACAACCATGATCTTGTCCACTTGATTCTGCTGTGTGGAGAGGTCGATCATGAAGGCCCTAGATGTGGCTGCAATCTTTCGCTCACTCTGAGAGTGAATCATGAAGAAGACAAAATTCCTGGTTTGAGAGATGACCTTCCTGCATTACTTAGTAGATATCAAGGAAATAAAACTAGGTGGGATTGCCTCGGGTATCCTGTATAATTTCCTGTTCAAAGTAATAATAACACTGCGAGGCCTAGACTCATATACAACATGAAGTTTCCATAAATAATTTTTTCCCAAAAGAAAATTACAAACATCGAGAGGAGGCACATCACACAATACCTCATATTTGAAGGACTTGATGTTGTATGGCAGACGATATTGTTGGCTGACGCAAAGATCGCTTTCTTAGTGGAGCCATCCAATGGTGTAGGGTTGCGGGTGCGACGTTGTCGATAGGGATAGCCACTTGATGAACTCTTCCGAGACGAGGTTCTTCTAGCTACCGCTATCAACGATAAAGTGCAGTGGGGTGCCTTTTTCCCACATTTGTGAATGGAAGAGGCACTTTCCTTCTTCTGGCTCATCTGGTTCATTGGACTAGACCTTGGTGGTAGAAATAGTGGAACTGGGTTCCGCGTCAATGATCTGTCTCCCCCTTTTTGGTTCTGACTAAGAGTCAGAACCCACATCTGATTCATAGGCTTTCACCTCATCCACCAACGATTTCTTGGAGCGTAAATCAACATTGTTATGCCAGGGTATCTTATGGAAGTCACACCACTTCCCAATATCTTTCTTTGTCTTTCCAGTTTCCTTCTTTTCTTGCAGCCTAGACTGGTTTTCCTGAGGATTTTCGTCTTTGCTCTATCCTTTTTTCTACGGGTTGGGAATTCCATTTACTTGCTTCTAATGTGAGGGGTTCCCATGCCCTTTCGTGTCTTTTGTTTAATCTTTTGCTCAATTTTGACGACATATCGATAGGCCACGCCCAAGGATGAGATGTCTAAAAACTTGATTTCAGCCTAGGTGTATCTATGCAGAACACCACGATACTTGAGCACCAGATATTTCGCATAATATTTGATACCCAACTTGGTGTGCAAGGTATGGAAGATATTTGTAAACTCTGGAACTACTTGGTTTCTTTCCTGCCGCAGTGTGTTCCATTTTGTATACAGGTCATCATAACTTTCGACAGGCTAGTATTGTTCCTTGATAGCGTCCCTGGAGGAATCCTAGGTGGCTATGTGATCTAGATTATTTTCGGCACAAAATGAGATCAGAGATATAATAAAGAAATGCACAGAGATATCGCAGATATTCAATAATATAACAAAAATGTATCAGATATGCAACCATAAACACAGATATACAGTAATACACAATTTCTATTAATGAAAGAAATGTACAGAGAATGTAAAAATACAGAGGGAAAGACTCGCTAGAATGGTGGCAGCTTATCTCTGAGAAGAGATGTGATGGCTACTCGCATTCGCAAGAAGATGATTACAATGAGGCTATAAAGGCCTTTTTACAATAAACAGGAATGCCAAAAACCCTAGACATCCAAAAACCTAACCCTAGGATATGAAGCGCCAAAAGTCATGTGGGCCCCGTTTGGGTAAATTAGTACATCAATTTCCTGGGGTCGTAACTTTTGCATACAATCTCCGTTTTAGGCGTATGATAGCTTGTTGGAAAGGTATCGTCAAGGAGATTCATTTTGGGGGCTCAATCATGCCTTTTTATATCATTGATAACCTCAATATTGAAAAACCTTCATTTAGGCCCTCAAAATGGCCTCGGAAGTTAAAACCTGCTAAAAATAGTAAATTGCCAAAATTTCCAGAAAGCTATTTTGAGCCAGTCGAAAAAGGTGGGTGGCCACCAATATCCACTTGGATCAATGTGACTATAAATAATGAGGGTTCCTCTATTTCCTTTTTCTCAAAAAAGTCTCCCACCAATATTTGACATGGGGAATGACTTTGAGAGCGCAAACATAATATTTTCTCTGTTAAAAAAGTTATGGACAAAAAAATACCCTTCTAGTAGATTCAACCATTTATATACAACATCTGCGTCTATATGACCTTCAAATATGGGAATATCAAAGTTGATTTGTACCTTGAATAGGGTGGCTCCTCCATTCGAGGAAGATGTGTCGCTTGTTGGTAGTCGCCAAAGGATTTGCACAAAACTATCCATCATTTCGTTCCTCTATTGCATCAGGGCTTCCTCGAGCAACATTTTGAAATGATCTCCTATCCCTTCATCTTTCTTTTCTCCCGCCATGAGAGGTCGCTTGGGAGTGCGAGAGATTTTTTCCTCAAGAGAAACAAGATCGAGACCCAATTCTTTGTACCCTGACCTCATCAGGGAAATGCATTAAGAATGACAAGGAGCAGACCGCTCTGATACCACTAATCCATATTTTATGAGCAGAACGAAATGAATATAGATTATTATTATTCTTAACAAAGAAACACAAGGATAATAGAGATACAATAATAGAGATATAGTAAAACTGGTTTCTATTCAATAAGAAAATGTGCTTAAAATGTAAAATGCAATGGAAAACAAGCTTGCTAGAATGGTGGTGGCTTATCTCCGAGAAGAGATGTGATGGATGTGCGCATTCACAATAAGATGGTTACAATGAGGCTCTCCAAGACTTTTTACAATAAACATGAATGCCAAAAACCTAACCCTAGGAGATGAAGCGCAAAAAGCCATGTGGGTCCCGTTGGGGTAAGTTAGTACTTCAAATTCCTAGGGTTGTACCTTTTGCATATGATCTCCATTTTAGGCACACGATAGTCTATTGGAACGATCTATTTGAGGAATACACATGTTGTCATCATAATCTGACTGTCTACAGTCTGACTGCGGTGAGCCCCAAAAACGTTGTTTAGGGCCTCGAAACAGCCTCGAAAGTCAGGGACCCAAAAACTAGGAAAAAACTGCCAAACTGGAAAAATGCCAAAATGAGATAGTTGGAATAGGTGGGAGGCCACCAACATCCATCTAGATCACTTTTCTTAAAGCTTTTGGAACACACAAGTAAAATTTTAAAGAAAATCAAATAATTTCTTACTTTTTTTCTAAAGTTCAATAAATCAATGTTAATCTTAGTGGACAATGATAACCATCATCATCATCAATAAAAATAAACTAACACACACACACACACACATGATGATGATGATGATTATGGTGATGGTTAACATCCACTAAGATCAAATTTGGTTTATCGGACCTTAAGAAAGGTAAGGAGTTACTTGGTTTTCTTTAGGATTCTATTCCTTTGCTTGAAAATCTTTAAGAGAAGCATCCCTAAATCACCATAGTTTTGATGAGGTAAGAGGTTAGGAAAGCCACTTAGCAAATATTTTTAAATTTTAACTAATATGGGTGTATGCAAGACATTATAAGATAAATTGCTTTTCATCTTCAACCCTCTTAGTGTCACAAAGATGACAAGTTTTTTTGACCCACGATTTTAGGAGTTTTCAAACGCCTTGTTTCACTATGAAGCTCGTGAAGTTTGTTCTTATTTAGTGATGTTGGTTTTCTTCTTTACGATTAGTCAAAATAAAGAGATACTTTTGATCTTTTAGATTAGGGTTGATCACCTCCTACAATATCTTAGTTTTCTATTATCCTCTAATTCTTTATCACAACACGATTTCTCCTTAAATTTAGATGTAATAACATTTTTAATATTATCATTATTATGCAGAGGATCTCTTCCTTTATTCCCTAAAGATTTAACCAAGACTTGGAATCTTTATGCCAACCTTGTTTGAACCACATGTGGTTTTGACTAGAGTTTGAAGCAATCTTAGTAAGCCTTTTGTCTTCCATGATGTCTATCTTGTTCTTGTACATAAGGTACCTAGTCATAGTCATGCTCTCAATGGAGGAAAGACTCACTTCTATGAGGATGATAGGATAGGGTGTATTGCCTTTAATTTTGAGATTATAATTTATAAAACACTTTTGGATTTTCTCTATCTTTCTCCATGATTATCTAGAGATGCTATAGTCCCAAACTTCACAACCATATAAGATAACAAGAGTGATGAGAGTCTCAAAGAGGAGTTTTATTTTATCCCATAGCCAAAGGTTCATTGATTTACAATAGTTTTCAAGTCCATAATAAACTTTCCACCCTCCATTTTATCCTTTTCTGAATGCTATAGTTTTAGTTAAGGTTGTGATGAAGATTAATTATGAGATATTTGTATGAATTCACTCACTCCAAGTTGTTCTATGAAATTAGTGTAAGCGATCTTTGTGTATTTAATTATAATAACCTTCATTTGTTAGTGTTAATAGTCATACTTGTATTAAAGCTTAAATCCTTGAGAATTTTTAGTTGCTTGTCGAGATCACAGGGATTCCTTTCCATAAGAACAATATCATTAGTGCAAAGAAGAAAGATGATGACTGTACCATTTAGAGTCAGGTCAACACAATATACTTCTTCCAAACAACCCTTTAAAAATAACAGGGAATAAGAAATAACCTTACTTAAATCCTATATTAAAATTAATCTCTTTAAACCCTTAACAATAATGTTTTTTTACAAACTCCAAAATAATTTAAACACCTATACTTTTAAACATCAAAATTATATAGTATATTATATAATTTCTTTATTTATATTTTTTAACATTAAAATATTCCCAAAATTCCTTACCTATATTTTTAAACACATATAGAAGAGATAAAAGTTTTTATTAAAGAGAATTAAATATTCTAATGAACTTTGAAAACAGATTTTCTTTGAAAGAAAAAAATATTATTTTTCTTTACATTATTTATTTTTTTACAATATTTTGGTTTCATATATTTTTTATAACATTTTTGTTATGAATCAATGCAATAATAAAATTTAAAATTAATAGAAGAAAAATCTTAAGATTTTATCAATTTTCTATGTTTATGGTAAACCATTTTAAATGTTCCAAAATATAAGTTTAATAAAATTAATATAAGAAAATCTTTAAGATTTTATCAATTTTCTATGCTTATGATAAACCATTTTAAATGTTTCAAAATATAAATTTATAATTGAAGTAAATCATTTTAAATGTTTTATTTTTAATTAACACAAGTTTTATTGGGTTGTAGTGGCCATGTTCCTGTTTTTTTGGTGCATATATTTGAATTCATGCACAATTTTGAATTAAAACATATTGAAGATGCTTATACCAATACAAAAATTGAAATAACCTATGTTCCTAAAATTAGTGTTGCGGGTAAAGTGGTGTGGCATTACTTAAAATATAATTATAATAGCAATAACTCTTACACTAAAACCAACAAATGATGACATCCTTTTGTTATAATATAAGGCAACAAATTTTTCTTAAATAAATTGTCAACCAACTATTATTTATTCTATAAAATAAATAGTCAATAAAATTGAAAGGAGATGTGCTAAATAAAAAATATGTCTATAAGGGCCTAAGCTTAACATTAATTTATGAAATTAGAATGATGTATGTTAAGTTATTTATGAAAAATATAATAATTATGTAAAAGAAAGATAAAATTAATTAATTTTAAGTGTCAACAACTTAAACATTCATGAGCATATAGTTTTTTCTTATGCAACCTAAGCAAAGATCATCACACATAATTAATAAAATTAATAGTTACAAAGATTAACATATTACTATAAAGTGAAGAGCTTCTATGTTTAAATAGAAATATAAGCTCAAGTAATCATCCACTTATCATATTGTTATTAATTTTTTAATTGCTTGACATGATTAGATAACGACTTGATAAATTTGATAATGTAACTTTTTTCATAACCATATGAATAACCACCATAAAATTATTTCCTAATATTCTAAAATACAATGTTATTGGATTCTCTATCATTATTTTGGTTTTATACCATATCCATTTAACTTCAATACAATGTTATTTGATTCTTTATCATTTAATTTTGGTTTTATACAATATTCATTTAACTTCAAGTGTATTCTATTTTATTAATATTCATGGTGACATAGTCTATTTTGTGTAAATTTTGTAATTATTAATTTTTTTTCTACTATATTTGAATTTTTTAATTGTTATATATATATATATATATATATATATATATATATATATATCACATAATCTACAATATAATCACTAATTTCAAATTGAAGGTATGCATATTCACTGGATATTTTTTAAAATCACTAAAAAAAGAAAAAATTAATAAAGAGGAAAGAGAACAATGACACTATGATGATCACTCGGATAATAATTTGCATTTAGTATGGGTGCATCCAACTCCACCTGGTCCACATTATTGTTAAAGAGATCACATCATGTGGGAGAGGTAGAAAGAAATTATGGAACTTCATTCATGGATGGTCTACCAAGAAGTAGTATGCACAACCATCTATGCTAGTTATAAATAGTTATAGAGATAGTTTGGTTGAGGTATATACACAAGAGGAAACTCCTAAAAAATATTAGGAGATAAAAAAACTCGAGATGGAAGAGGTCCAACAATAAAGGAGACATCAAACCAGACCCATAACAAAGATTGGGTAGTGGAATGGTGAAAACTTATTTCGTTACAAGATCGTTAAAAAAATTAGTTACAAAATCGTTAAAAAATTGCATTGTGTTAATTAAAACTCAAAACTTAAGTATAACCTAAGATTGAAAAATTGCATTATGTTACAGCTCCCCAAAAGACATTGAATTGGTTAGCTAATGAGATGTGATAAAAATAATTTAAATATTATAAAATAATAATTATTTTGTAATGCATATGTACAATATTGGACAACAATAAAAATATTCCTAATCAAAGACAAACTAATGGATAGTCAACTATGAATCAAATGCTATAGTCCTTGCCTTGGGCAAGACTAATAATAAATATAATTTGATTAATAAGATTTATGGGGTGAGAGTTATTTTTGAAATTATTTAGAGAATCCACAACAATATTTTTATTAGTTTGTGGACGTTTTGGATCCATAATAATAGAAATAAACTAACCTATATAAATATATAAGTTAGATGCTTGGCTAAGAGCTCGTCTTTCTTGGAGGTAAGGAAACAAGTTAACCGCCCAAAACCATCTAGTAGGAGTGAAAGTCATGGCAGTAAGGAAACAAGTTAAGTTAACAGAGAGTTTGCCCTCTTATAAAACATCAAAGTTAACGGCTCAAGAGTGAGAAATATATGACAAGAGTGAAAATTTGCCCCCTTAAAAAACACCAAGTGGTTATTCTAGATGGTGTGGTCTTCCTTGAATAATAATGATGAGTTAGCATGCATTAGCAGACACCAACTAATAATGAATATCTCCATTACTAGTTGACAACTGAACTAAGTTATGATAATTTTTCCCAAGAAAATAACATTAATAAAATAAAAAAACATAAACTCCTTCCTAAAATCTTTTAAATAAGTGTTTTAAAAATTAATAAAATTAGAGTTAAAATAATATAATTATAAAATTAAAGTTAAACAGAATATGGCATGGCAGTTTATTTCATGCGAAGCGGTTGAAAAGTAGATGGGATCCGGATAGTATTTCCAAAGCACTAACTGCAACGAATTGTCCAAAACTAGCAGTTATTGGTTGCTGCTTCAGTGACGAGGGGTGATTAAGGGTGGTCGCCATTACCCGTGTGCCGGTAATTAGAAATCAGCGCTGGTATGTCGGGTTAAGATAGGGTTTCAGTTGTGCTGGTGGCGGTTGCTCACACTATTGCCCGACATAACAAGAGGAGGTGAAATAGGTATATATGGATGGATGAAAGAATGAGTAAGAATAGTGTTGGATAGATGGCAGACTCCAATGTCCAGACAGGAAAACCGGCTAGCTCTTCCACTCCGTTACTCGCCGGTGCCCATTCTCATTTCATTTCTTCTGTGAACAGACAGGGGCATGTGGCCGGGATGCTGGCCCGAGCAGACTCCAGCTCTGTTTCACAACTGAAGGAAGGCACAAGAAATACTGGGATCTTTGAAGGCGATGGGGACAGTTCAACTGTTCACAGCCCAGGAAGAAGGGATGCTTATGATCGGCGACCCGGCCCGTGCAGCGAAGATTCCGATGTGGTGGATGATTACCAGAGAAATTTCAAGACTGGTGGATGGAACAACGAGAGCTCTGGGACGAGCGCGGCCATGCCTGAGGGCAAAGGGAAGATGAATTATCAAGCTTTCTGTGCCCTTCGTCGAAATCCCAAGCGGCGCAGAAATAATGGTCAGATGGAGGAACAGTGCATGGCGCCCGGCCACCAGCAGCAGAAGTCTGTTGTGACGAAGAAGACAAATTCCATATTCATGGCGGAGAAAGCCAGAGCCTGCACTGAATGCGGGAAGGAGTTCTCGTCTTGGAAGGCTTTGTTCGGGCACATGAGATGCCATCCAGAGCGGGAGTGGAGGGGCATCCTGCCTCCACAAGGTGTTCGCCAAGAAAGAGAGACGATGATAATGGCGAATATTCCACGGCCCCTCGCGCAGATTAAATTTCACAGCAGACAGGTAATCAATTCCAGTTTTTCTCTTTTATTGGTTTTGATTCGTACGCGCGAACTATGAAACTTAACTTAGCTTTAAGGCGATACAGATCGAGAGGCTTCAAACTGATTCCAATCTGCTGTGTTGGTATTTGTATGCTCAGATCTTTATAGTTTAGTGTGTAGATAGATATACATGTTTATCTCTGTGTAAGGATATATATAAGATTGTATATATACTAGAACAGGTATAAGCCAAGAGATTTCGAATCCAATATCCATTTCAGGGTTTCGTCAAATCACTCCATGTACCAATCTCAACTATAGAGTTTCAATTCTATGTTTGCACATGAGGGAACTGAAGATAGATTCTCATTCTCTGAGATTGCTTGATAGTCTTGTAGTCCAGATTCACAGTAGAAAATCTGACATTGAAAAAAGAGTGTGATATAGAGTTTTAATTTTATATTTGCACATAAGGGAGGGAACTGAAGATAGATTTTCATTCTGTGAGATTGCTTGATAGTGTTATAGTCAAGATTCATAGTAGAAAATCCGACATCCAAAAGAGTGTGATATAGAGTTTTAATTCTATGTTTGCACATAAGATAACTGAAGATAGATTCTCATTGTTTAAGATTGCTTGATAGTTTTTTAGTCAAGATTCACAGTAGAAAATCTGATATTGAAAAGAGTGTGATATAGAGTTTCAATTTTATGTTTGCACATAAGAGAATTGAAGATAGATTCTCATTCTTTGAGATTGTTTAATCCTTTTCTAATCAAGATTTACAGTAGAAAATCCGACATTGAAAAGAGTATGAAGATGAGTTAAGACTATTATTTTTTTAGTTTTTAAGATGTTCAACCTAGCAAACGTCATTAAAATAATGAGTTACCAATACTCAATCTAATGGAGGTCATTAAAATCAATCAATTACACTAGTAGAAAATCCTACATTGAAAAGAGTATGAAGATGAGTTAAGACTGTTATTTTTTTAGTTTTTAAGATGTTCAACCTCGCAAACATCATTAAAATAATGAGTTACCAATACCCAACTTAATGGACGTCATTAAAATCAATCAATTACACAGATGCCATTTGTTTATTTAAAGTCTCACTGGCGTTTTTTTCTGTTGTGCAGATGCATGGCCAGCAGCAGGGGGTCCAAAGAAACAAAGTTAACCTCCCCCAACCAGCATTAGAGGCCCACTCTGAATTGGTATCACTAGACGAGAAAGCAGCGGCGTTCGACAAATTGCTCGGCGATGACAGCGACACCGAGAGCATAGAGACAGCTTATATTCACGAAAACGACCAGAAACCCCAATTAGGTCAGACAATGGTGGCGGCGAAAAGATCCAGGCGCCCAAAGGCGGCGCTGAATGTGAATTCTGTTGAAGATGAAACTCATGGCGGAATGGAAACTGTGAAGAACGAGGGCAGCGCGGCATCGACTCCGAGAGAAATTAGGGAACAACGAGACATGGCCCATTGTCTGGTCATGCTTTCTTCTGCAGCAAGGGCTGTGGACGATGAATACGCTTTTTCCGATAACAGAGACGGGGTCGCCATGATGGACGAGCGAGCCGAATCGATAGAATCAGAGGCGGCGAAAATGTTCCCATGGGAATTAGGATGCTATTCCAAGAAAGAGCAGAGTCAGAGTCGAAACTTGGAACTAGTCTTGGCGAACGATCAGGTCGAAGCTGCCGGGTCTGTGCAGGCGGGCGAGATGAAGCATGGAGGATTCGAATGCGGGACTTGCAAGAAGGTATTCAGGTCGCACCAGGCTCTGGGAGGGCATCGAGCGAGCCACAAGAAAGTGAAGGGTTGTTTCGCCAGAACAGTTAACGCGGATGGAGTACCACCACAAGAAAGCTTCCCCGACGAAGACGTAATCACCACAGAAGATTTAACTAAATCGGACGACAACAACAACAATAGGGCCGAAATTGCAGCTTCAGAGAAAATAAAATTAGAAGAGACTATCGCTTACAGAGCTCGATTAGAGGCGCCAGAATTTGCAGCTGCCGAGATAACAAAGAAAACTAAAGCAAGCGGTGGCCATCAGTGCTCAATCTGCTCTCGAGTATTTTCCACAGGGCAAGCATTGGGCGGGCATAAAAGATGCCACTGGGGGGCTGGTGATAACAGCAGCAAAACCGAAGCGGCAGCGGCTTCTATCAACAGGCCTGCAATGGCAGTCCTCCCCATTACTTACTTGCAATGGCAAGCCAAGACTCCAAGCACAAAGGGCGATTTCCTAGACCTTAATTTGCCAGCTCCTGTTGAAGAAGAAGAAGAAGATCAAATGACTGATGAGCAATTACAGCTCAAACTTCATGCAGATGTTGAGCTTCGCATGTGTAGCGCTTCGCTGGATTCCATGAAGAGGGCTGGTGAATTCCTGAGCCTTTCGTCTGGAATGGACGAGAAAAATTCGATCAACGCAGGGCAGAACTACAATTCCCAGCCACAGCAACAACAGAGCCGGAGAAAGGATCCAGTGGATAATCAGCTAAGGATCCAACGAACATCTTCAGAAATGAATATGAAATATTCTGCCAGGCGTTTTCAGTGCAATCTTTGTAGCAAAGTGGTGGCGACTGTGGAGTCTCTGAATGATCATATAAAGAGATCGCACAATGTTGCAACACCCCAATTCTTCCTGCGGGAGCCACCATTATGATATGATATGCATTCCTCACTTGTCTTTACTTATCCCCACTCTAGCAGGAGATCGGTATATACTCTGAAGTATACAGTTCGAGGGATTCTCAGCACGATCACCATGAGACTCTAGCTTCTGGTCTAGATCTTCCAATCCAAACCAAATCCCCCCACCTTAAAAAAACCGAAAAAATAAAATATTGTTTATTTATAATAGATCTGCACACGATATTGCTGATGCCCATTAGTTTGGATTTGATTTTCTATATGCCATATGCATGGTTATTGTTCTCGCCCATTGTTAATTTGGCCATAGGAAGATCTCGTCCAGGTCAATATAAGTACAGTTTCAATTTCAGTTGAATAATATTTAGTTTATGAAGATAATGATAGTTAGTGTTTACTAAAAATTGGTTTAGATTAGTTTGTATGGAGTGTTGTTATTTATTGTTATCATTTGGTCCTTAATTATTATTCATTTTCTTTCTTTTCTTTTGTGATTTCATTTATTTTTTGAACTTTTTAATTTAGTTTGATATTTTTCAATGAAGTTTATAAATGTTTCAATTTATGATTTATTTTTTAATTCTTTCTTAACTATTCTAAATATGTTTTTATTTTTTTCTTTTTTATACCAAAAATTATAAGGTTTAAGATTCTTTTGTTATACACAAAGTCTAACTTTATGAGCTTATTCATTTATTCTTTAATAAGTTTTATATCCAATTTATGTTACACACTATTTAAGGCCAAATTGTTAATTAGTTTTTCTTTTAACTCTTTAATCTTGTTCCTTACTTTTTAACTCTATGAGCTTATTCATTTCTTCTTTGATAGGTTTTATATCCAATTTGAGTTCCACACTATTTAAAACCAAATTGTTAATTAGCTTTTCTTCCAACTCTTTAATCTTGTTCCTAAGATTGTTATATGACATTTGGTTGTTCAAATATATAAAAATGAATTACATTTTTATTTATGAATGAATTTACCATTATATTAAAAAGTTCTTGCATATATCTAACTCTAATAATTGGAGTTGGTTAATGAGTGAATATAGAATTCATATATCTAACTAGTTGGTTAATGAGTGAATATAGAATTCATGTATTTAATTTTAATAATTGGAATTGGTTTATGAGTGAATAAAATCATGTTTAAAAGTTGTTTTTATTTATGAATGAATTTACCATTATATTGAAAAGTTCTTGCATATATTTAACTATAATAATTGGAGTTGGTTAATGAATGAATATATAATTTATATATCTAACTAGTTGGTTAATGAGTGAATATAGAATTCATATATTTAATTTTAATAATTGGAATTGGTTTATGAGTGAATAGAATCATGTTTGAAAGTTCTTAGGTTTGTATGTCACTCACATTTTAGTTTCTTACATAGCTCTATATGTATATCAAACTTTTTTGAATTTAATTTATCATGATTCGTATTTTGTTTTTAAGAAATGCTTGGAAAGTTTTAATGATGTATTAAGACTTCTATAATTAATGTTTCTCTCTTCTAGACATTTTCATATTGTTAAAAAAATGCATTTACATCTATGTAAAGCATAAATAATCAAATTTTCATAAAAGTTATTGATTATACTTTTTTCTTCTTTTTTTTTTTTATCGATTATCAATTTTTTAACCTTTTTAATGTATTTATTTTAATATGCTTTTGTTAGATTATGAGATATATTTTAGTGTGAGTTGGCTATATTTTTTATTAAAATTATAGAGTTTTTCTTATTATTCATATTGTAATACTTTTAATTGGATAAAAACCATTACCCCTTCATCCCTTAGTATAATACACCTCTCTCTTTTTTCTTCTAATTTTAAAGGGAATCTAACTTCTTAAATTGATTCATTTGGAGAGTTATATAAATTTTCAAAATTCTTGTATACTAGGTTAGATTAGACTAACCTACATTTAAGAAAATAACTATAAATTATTTACAATTAAATCATAACTAATATATTAGTAAGTAAATATTTTTATTTTTTGACACAATGAGGTGCAATTCTAATTTTTTAACTTTTTCCATTTCCTTCACCAATGAATATTATTACACTCCTTCCTTCATTAAAACCCCATTTTTTTATATAAGCAATTTGAAAAATTAAATTATATATATTTATCTATTCCATATTACCATGGTTGTAAGGTTTATTAAGTATATATTATATTAATAGATAACATTTCGTGATAACTCTTTTAAATAATATATAATACCTTTAAAATTGGATTATATATATATATATATATATATTAAAAAGGAATATATGCCAAGTAAAAAAAGGGATTTGGATGACACGCATTAAGATTTCATGTTTTCTTTCTAGGGAACTAGAGAACTATACTTCACCAACATTAATCCAGGTGCCAAAATAACCCAAGTTTTTCTATCTTTTATTTAATTGTGTTGGTGCATTTGTGGTTTTTCAATTAAAAATATTTTCTTCTAACAATATGACCTTTGTATCAATTTTATTTCATTTAAAAATCAATATTTCTCTTATACTTGTCACCATGAATATCCTTACACTTGGCACCATGCATGCTATCTATAGATGGTTTTTGTTCATTCACATTATCTTGGTTTTTGTTCATTCACATTATCTTGATTCCATAGTAATTTGTCGTCACTCATATTGTTTATGTTGAGTAATTTTTTGGCATTTAACTATGACTAGGAAATCCCTATACTAAGCTTTCAATGCTCGCAATGTAGCCACCATTCTTTTCCACTCACAAATTAATTATATGTATATTCTAAGTTATTTTAATTAAATAGGAGATTAATTTCAAAAATATTTTGTGCAAATTGCTTGAATTTTTGTCATGGTTTTGGTGCAGTCAACACCTCTGTTGGAGTCGCCTTTGTTTTTTAGCCCGTTTTGAATTTCATATCTTAATGCTCGAAATCGAAAGATGGTTTTCGTATTTTCCTTCATTTGTTCCAAAATCTCTAAAGTCTCATCACGCAAGCAACGACGGTTATCATACTCTCAAGGCGAGTTCTACTTTTCGTTCAAATGATTTTCCCCTTTTTTGCCTCGGGATTTCATATGTCGGATGTTATAAATCACATAGTTCACAAGTCCCGAATAGCGAAACGGCGAAATCACTTTAAAGTTTTACCCAGGTCAGTAGCGAGAGTAAAACTTTTCTAAACTACGGTTAAGCATCATCGAGGTTTCAATTCTCGGCATTTACTAACTCCAAAAGTCTTATTGTCGTAACCCCGATAGCCAAAACCACGAGATTCTTGTTTTAGTAACCCATGTTAATGATAAAGGTAAAAAGCTTAGCCGCGGTTAAGCTCTGTCGGGAATTCGCAACTCGACGTATTTTCCTTTAAAAGCTACACTGTCAAAGCCCCGAGTCGCAAAGTTGCGATAAAGATAGAAACGTAATTAATTAAACACTTAATCTGGTTTTATCCCCCATTTTAATTAAATCATATCATCGCGATCTCGCGATTTCGCAACTCGGCATACAAACTTCCCGGAAGCTATACCTTCGAAGCTCTGAGTCGCGAAGTTGCCATATAAATAATCACGTAATTAATTAAGTGCCTAATCATAATTACGTTTTTAACCAAAAATAATCATCGCAATTTCGGGTCTTAGAGGTTCAAAATGTTAAAGCGAAAACTCTCGATGTAGCGAGTACCGAAAGATTAATTAACATTGATAAAACCTGATTAATTGAGCTAAGTCAACATTTCTCGTGATTTGATGCATGCACGGTCTACGAGGCTGTCTTAATTTTTCCTTACGCCAATTGACATTTTGAATCGCAAAAATTTATGGCATTAATTAGAAACAAGGCGAATCGACAAGTAAAGATTGGTTTTTTATTGCTAAATTTATATTTAAGCATGATTTGACCATTTTGTTCTTGAAAAGTACCAAGTTTTAAATAGTTGAATATATAGAGCTATTATTTGTTATTGCAAATTCATTTCTATATTACACAGAGCAAACTTTTCTCAGCGAACTAATTTCTGTATGTATACATATTTTTATCGCAGAAGAGATAAAGAAGGATCGCCCGCCATGGCCCCACAAAAAGCATCTAAATCCAACGTTGAGGTTTTGGGACAAGGTTCAGACAACGTCATTGATACTTCACCTCAAAGTGTCGACTCTGTCAGGACCTGGTCGTTTGTTTCTGATGTTCTACAGTCTGAATTGGTAGATTATTCTGATGATTCTAGTGACAATGAAAAAGACGACCTGACCACCAAATATAAGATCGTCGTCCAATCTGGAATGCATAAAGTAGCGGCCAGGCCACGACTGTTCCCTTACTATGATATGGTCCGGTGGGCATTAGACCATGTGGACATACCAACCAGAACCACCATCAATGAACAGAAAGTCACTATTGGGACTTTTAGACCCGAACAACTGTAGGCTATGTACAAGTTTCCTACTGTGTCGGACCTTACATACGATGCCGAATTCTTGGAGAACTTCAAATAGAAGGAATGTGTGTAATATGACAAGACTATGTCCAGTTTAATCAGAGATTGGGTTTCACACCCTGTGAAGTTCAGGGCAGACAATAATGGTATATATTCAATAGCTTCCTTGGAACCGCAGTTCAAATATGTAGCTATGATGACTTGTAGACTATACGGGAGAGAGGACACCACACATTTTTTTCTTCAGTGGGTGCCTCTAATACATTCAGTTGTCGAAGGTTGTTCCTTTGACTGAGTTAAAATACTATTTGATAGCTTGACCAGTCGAGTTACAGAGTATCGGGCGCAGAGGGAGAGCGGAAAGATTGCTTCATTCTTTATGTCTGCATACATTATGGATGTCATGTGTTTTCTAACGCCCTTTCCCTTAATGAGCTGGAGTTGGACTCCATCAGAGGCCGAGCCCATCCACGTCTACCATTCAAAACTATGGGAAAACAAAGCGGTAGATTTTGTGTATGAAATCTTTAACTAGGTAATGGTACTGCTGCATGTCACTATTTTCGGCCACCCACCACCTAGGATCTTGAATAGTATAGCGA
>JASDQU010590164.1:33737-47184 GCA_032191745.1 Picea mariana | reverse complement strand
CCTGAGTCAAGGAAAATATGCAGTGAAAATATTAAAGAAGTTCAGTATGACAGAATGCAAAATCCATCGTGATGGGTTGATGTTATCCCTAATGAGCTACTTGATGGTCTTCCATCGAAGAGGGATATTCAACATTACATTGATCTAATCCCAATTTAAATAAGAAGATTGATGATGATTAAAATGAGACTGATCCACAGCTGAATGGATCACCGATGTATCTAGTTAACACCAGACTTGATTCATGCCATGCAGTGAATGTGCTTAGTTATTTCATGAGTCAACCAAGACAGACTCACTAGACAACAACAAAACATGTATTGATATATATACAAGATATGGCATGAGATATGCCTCCAGTGTGAACTTGAGTGTGCAGGATATGCCGATTCAGATTGAGAAGAAAGTACAATGAACCAGAAAAGCACATCCGACTGATGTTCTATTGTGAAGCTTTCCATGGTTTCCTAATGCAACAGGAAACAAAACTATGTGGCCTTGAGTACCACAGAGGCAGAGTATATAGCATCGAGTGTCTGAAGCAATGTGGCTTCACAAGCTTCTGACAGATTTAATTGACCATGAGATGGATCCTATGACGATAACAAAGAGCCGTGAGTAAATCTCCTTGAGAACCCAGTGTTTCCTGATGGATGGAAATACGATGAGATGAAATATCCTTATATCAGAGATATGATGCAGAGGAAAATCGTACACATGCAATACCTTCCTACACATGAGCAGATTGCAGATATCTTCACCAAATTAACTTCGTGAAGAATGGCTCCCCAGTTGAGAGGGAGTGTCGATAACTCCAACCAAGACAAGATTCAAAATACATCCGTGTGAGACTTGGCATGATAAAGAATGCCTCCCTAGCTGAGAGGGAGTGTTGATGAATGCAACTATGTGAGACATTCTCCAACTTGCAAACCTGTGAGATGTGGATCATTGTAGCTATGTGAGTCTTTCTCTCAGCTTACAAACCTGTGAGAAAGCCCCTAAGAAAGGTACGTGGTTCATGCCCGAGACAGAGCTAGGAACATAGAGATGACCTCCTCCATTCAGAGAGTTGAGAAGAACTCCAGATGATTATCCAATGGGAAAGGTGATCTGTTGAGTTAGACATGCCTATGGCTGAGCACAAGGTGAACGTGTGAAATCTCAAAGTGTTGGGTGCATCGTCGTGTGAACATAAATAAAGATGATGTATTAGCCTCCTCTGAGCAGCAGAGTGGACGAAAAGACTCTAGATGATTCTCCTGTGTGAGGCAGTGAGAAAGAAGATCTGTAGAGTGGACGTGCATGTGGATGAGCATAGGTGAACGTGTGTAGATCTGGTTCTTATGTGTAAAGCAGTGAACCAAAGATATGACATCCCTATGGATGTTCCCCCCTAGTGGATGATCACTAGTGGGTGTATTAGATCCTTTGCTATATATATTGTTCAAGAGTCAAACCTGCCTGTAACCCTAATTGTTATGTAACGGGTACAGGTCGACCCCACCTTAATGTGATTAATAATAAATGTAAAAGATAATTAATCTGGTTAATATTAATAATAATAATAATATTATGACTTAGAGAGGTCAGCCCTGTTGAGCCAATAGACACTTCTGTTGACAGGTTTAGGTTAGTATAAGTAAAGGTAAAATCCCCATTGTGGAAATATATCTTTCATGTGAGTTTGGAAATTTCAGCAAGTACATCTACTTGGGAAAAGATGCACACCTCTCTTGGGCGCTAGTCTTCTAGGGTTTGAGCACCCTCTTGTGTGCTAGGTCTTTCTTGGTGGTGAAGTTCTTTCTCTTGAAGAATATAGTAAAGGATTTGGCTGGGTTTTCTTCCCTTGTTGATAAAGGTTTCCCAGGATACTTCTTGTGTTCTTGTGCATGGTGTTTCTTCTTGTGATCTTGGTTGCTGCATTATTATTGTTTATGGTTGAGTTAAATGCTAAAATGGAATTAACTTCATGCTTAACCTAGCTTATTGAAAAATCAACACCAGCGGTTTGCATATTGGAAGGGTCAGGAAGGTCGTAGGCACAATGAGAGGGATTGAGCCACCTCTCTTGCAGATCGCAGAGTATAAGATGAGTTGTGCGGGTTATATACGGGATGCGAAATATAGGAGAAGAGTCGTGGGATATAGTGGATTGAGCAAGGAAGTTTGGAGGGGCCGAGTACTATCTTTGCTAATCCATGGGCATTGGAGAGGGTTGCGAGCTGCCTAGAGATTCTTGAGCAAATTGGTAGTAGCCTTGAAGAGCTAGGGGCATTATTATGAGGTTTTTGAATTATTTGTGTGCTTAGTTGATGTTTTGCAGCTGCATAGCAGCTAGTAGAGACTATATTGTTGTTCATGTTTTCCATCCATAATAAAATGCCCCATATTGCCTCTTCTATGTCATAAGTATATTGGATGTAAGCAATATGTTTGATGAAATAACTATGTTCAACACACATGCAAACTCTTTGTAATAATTTGTCAACCAACATAGATATTGATGATGCAAGTATTTGATAAAAACACACAACCAAATACACCATAATTAGACAACGAACATTAATATTCCAGCATAGCTCTATTGGGGATATTACAATGGTATCTGAGCTGGAGATGTTGCCATCCTGAAGGGAAACACTGAGGAGATATTTCAGATTGCATCATTAAGTGAACAACACTTAAATTTCAACAATGGTTAAGGGAAACAAGGATGATGACAAATGAGGAATTTGGGGCAACACTTTTGTCATTGATGCTAGACTATCAAAAGAGTCTAACAGACTATCGGAAGAATCTAACAACGTTATTAGAGAAATCATAGTTGTTGAAGCCTCTATTTGGGAAGAAGAAGAAGAAGAGAGAATAATTCAAATTTGAGGTAGTTGGTGGAGCAAAGACCTCCCTTTGTGAGGAAGGATAGTTAGAACCTCAAGTTGACCTTTTGGAAGAGCATGCACCTAGAGATGTGCGCAGTGAGGGTGATAGGGAAGTCTCTTTGATACACCATTAGAGATGGCCTATGAGGGGAATGAATTATCATATGTGATGGATAGGATAATAGCCCACGCGATACAGTTTCCCGATCAACGTCAACATCTTATGATGCGTATGATTATTGTTGAAATATTGTAACTGCAAAGAGTATTCTATTTATTATTGATGTATTTTCCATTAGATCAATCCCCTTTGGTGGATTGATCATGTCAGATATTATAAATGACCAAATCCCCTTTTGCGGATTGGTCAAACCCTAATTGTAATGGGCTAAATGAAAAGTCGGCCCCATAATATATTAAAGTGGTTATAACCACCCATAATATATTAAAGTGGTTATAACTACCCATAATATATTAAAGTGGTTATAACCACCCAGAATGAGAAGTCGACCCTGCCAGTGAAAAAACACCCAAGTTCAACTCCTGCCAGATTGTATAAATAAGAGAGGCTAGCGCCTCATTTGTTCATTCACTCACTTGTTCATTAGAGCGCAAGTTTGGAGCTACAGTTGGAGAAGAAGGAAGAGAGAGAGAGGCACATTCTTGGGAGAGGACTTTCTATATTGTTTGGTTTATTCTCTTGGCATTGTATTGGTTATCTATATTAAGAAAGTTTTTGCTGGGTTTTCTCCCCCATGAGGGTTTCCCAAGAAAATGATGTGTCTCTTGTGATTGTGTATTTCTCAGTGATCCTATCTATGTTATGGTTATCTAGTGAATTGAAAAGAAACCTAATAATATTTTAAACCCTATGTTGCACGGGGACTCGTCCCCCCCAAAAAAACCCTCATACATGTCGTTCCTGCGTTCCCGGGACTTGGGGACCCTTAGGAAACTTACCCAAATTGTTGGAGACTCCATCAGGGACTCAGGGACTTGCAGGCCGTCCCCAAGACATTCCAAACAGATTTCAGGAACATGCGGACCGATTTTGGGGATGTTCTCAGTAGATTTCAGGGATTATTTGGGAAGATTTCAAGGATATTCCGAACATATATCTTTATTCTTGACAATCATAGAAATTGATGATTGGACAATAAGATCATTTTCCCATCCATTATTTTTGTATTGCATTGAATCTAAATCTATTGTAAAAGTTGCAGCTCAAAACATGGGTTTGGTATAATGGGTTTCGATTTGGGATTTTGGTGATTTAAATATTGTATTTTTAGCAACAACGTTACAACAAGCAAAGCTTTCGTGTCAAAAAAATAGGAAATGCAACCTTTCAAAGGACTGATCCTTGTGGTTACTGCTATTGTTCTTCTCATTTTTCTGGTCGTCTTCGCTTTTGCATATTGTACATGGGTTTCTAGGAGTCATTCAAGTCTAGTGCTTCCACCATCCCAACCTCAAGCATTGTGAAAACAATTAGATAGTAGTGACTTCAATTGGGTACTAAATGTTTGAAAAAAATCATATTCAATCACCTTGTTAATCTGAAATATGAATCTAATCTTTTTATAAAACCAAAGTGTTTTATAATGGTTTTCAATTCAGCCATAAAAATCTGCAAAACCTATTGAGAAGGGAATGACTTTTATGTTTTAACTTGATCATCATTAACAAGAAATATGAGGAAGAAAAATTGCTATAGAGATAGTTGTCACTTAAGTTTCCTAACGCTAAACTGCATTTTGCTCAAGTTTCCTAAAGCTAAATAACATTTGACCTTCTCTACCAGTCAATAATGAAGTGTCACTCGACCCTTTTCTAAATTGCTCGAGCTTTTCAGAATTGACAAGTGTAAGGGTTGTGCATAATACGATATAGTAGTTTGTTATGCTTACAAGCTTGAAGCAACTACAAATGTTATGGTGGTTTTTAAAATTTTAATATTTTTTGATATATATATTGTTGTCGTCCCCAACCCGTCCTCCCCTGAAAAACTTGGGGTGTGCTCTAGCCGTCCCAGGAACGCGTCCCCCCGTCCCCGTCGTTTCCTCATCCCGAAAACCAATGCAACATAGCTTAAGCCTTAACATGGTATCAGAGCTAAGCTGAAGAGAGCATCTTTCACAAGAAGAAGAAAAACGTCATTGTTACCGTACATGAAAATTAGGGATTTTTATTGAAGAATGTTTTCAGCCTCCAAACCATCTAGAAAAGTGCGCCCAAGGAATTCTTTGACACCTTTAGCGCACCTTTTCAGTGGGTAGACCTCCTAGAAAGTGACACCCTAGTTTTCACAAAGTACAAGAAGTACCAGAAAACCAGAAGTACAAGAGTACCAGAAGTACCAGAAAACCAAAAGTACAAGAGTACCAGAAGTACTCGAAAACCAGAAGTACCAGAAAACCAGAAACACCAGTCCAGAAATCCATTGGTCAAGTTTCAGGGGGTAAAATTTGGATTTTCATAAATCTAACTACACCAACTTACTCGCCTTAGCTCAGCGCATCTATCCCCTAAATCAAAATTTCAAAATTTGAAATTTGAAAAATTAGAGATTCCTAATAAAACCCTAAGTTGCAGTTTCAGAACCAGTTGCAGTATCAATTGCAGTTAAAGTACTAGTTGAAGTATCAATCGTAGTACCAGTTGTAGTCACCCTGGACATTTTTAAGAGTTGGTGATCATTAACGCTGCTACCATATGGTGCCACTACCTGCAAATGCTATTAGAGGTATGTACTCATATATGCTTAAATTGTTAAGCTTTAAAGGGTATTTGCAGGAGAAGGGATCTCTTGCCATATATCCAGAAGGATCTCAAGATCCAACACATTAAGAGGAATTATGCAACCCATGTGTGATTATTCGAATATGCATCTATTTGTTATGACATTATTTTGATCAGTGTTGCATGTTGTAGCTAAGACCATCATACTAACCCTTGGTCAAAATTAAAGTCAAGGTATTAGATGGATTAAAGTTGAGATCATAGAGTTTATTCTCTAACCCAAGCTTCTGTCAAGATAGCATATTGTCTTAGTACAAGAAGACAGGTTGAAGAAAGCACTCGTCATCTTGAGTGAAGAAGACTTGGAAGAAAAGCAACACACTCATTCTTGAGGACAAGGCTCCATGTTCCAGGTTTGATTAATTAAGTTGATAAGATTCAAGGTTGCACATGACAAGTTGATAACTAGTCTTTGAAAAGTACTATACCTGGTAGCATGTGAGCATATTGAGATAAATGCTTAATGTAATCATTTGCCTGATACAAACTAACATCTCCTCTAGGAGAAATCTCTTGTGTTAGTTCCAGGTTGCCATGGAGGAATGTTTGATCACAACACTATAAGAGTATTGACCTCATTTCGTATTGTATTTCTTACTTTTGATCTTTACTTCAGACAGGTCACAAGTGATATCTCTAAAGGATCTATTGTGATGCTTATTTGTGCTATTGCTTTATTATCAAAAGAGTATTATTCTTGCTTGTTGTTTTTTTGACCTTGTTTCAGGTCATAGGTGATAACCCTGAGGTAGCTATAGTGAAGGTTGCAAGAAGGCAACATATTAGATGAGATATGAAGTAGACTATGTACATGACCATATACACCCATGTGCCAAAGAATATAAAGAAGAACCTACCTTTTGAAATTCATAGTATCTCATATGAAGATTGATTGTAAGGAGCAGAAGGCTCCAAAGATGAATAAACATTAGAACAAGAACTCTCAATAGACTTGTTCAAATAAGAATGAATCCACCTTGATGGGAAGCAAAACTCGTTTGTAGCTTGACTCTATGGTTCATATTTAGACTTGGTATTCAACACCAAGTATACCCTGTAAGAGATGATGAAGTCCTTGCAGACTCAGAAGAAATCGAGAGTAAGCTTGATCTCAGAAAATATCAGATGAAGAGACAACTTCCAGGATTGGGAGACAGATGACATGAGAAGACTAGATCATAACTTCAGAGACTCCTAGAAGATATTAAATCTCCTGGGAAGATTCCCTTGTTTTAGTAACAGAAAAGAAATCCAGTCAGAAAGACTAGGATATGGATTCTTCTGTGAGACTAGAAGAGAAGTCAGTATTGACATCCAATATTGATCTATACAGATCAAGCATGTTGCAGATGTACAAAGCCTGATGTGTATCCAGAGGATTCTCCCAGCAAGAGGGAGAAGACTATGACTATGACGAGACACCTACCCAACCAACCCTTGGAGTCTAGGGTTTGCCTAAGAGGAAACTCAACATTAAAAATATACTTCTCAACTACACCTTTAATGGAAAAGCACGGTAAAGTAATAACAGGTAGCTGGAGAAAAAGGTCATGAGAATCCTTCTTTAGGCAAAAAATGTCTTTACTCTTATCAAAATCCGAGCATAGTGGTGGTTGATAGTCATCTTCATAGGGTAAATCTAAGTGCTCAGAGGAGTACTCATCAAAGGCCTCAAGGTAAGACTGAAAATCATCAGGCAAATACTGTACTTGGTCAACCTTGGGTGTTTGTGGAGAGCCAGTAAAAATCTCATCTCCATGTTGCCACTGCTCAAGAGCTTGCTGTGATAATTGTAAAGGCAACACTCGGAGATGACTCTTTATGTCATAGATGGGATCCATATAATAACTAACTGCATCCCACCTACGTCTCCCAACATGTATGAACTCGTCAAAATCAGCTATGTCAGTATCAATATCATAACATGGAGGAGTCAAAACATCTAATACTTCTGTACTCTCTATGTCATAAGGTAAAGAACCACTAAAAACTTGGAAGGGGGAATAATTCACCTTGCTTAATCCTTCCTGTGCGAGAGCTTCAAGTATTTGGATAGCTTCATCAAGTGGAAGATCTACCTCTACATCTTCAGTCTTGAGACATAGGGGATCTAGCTTGTCCCAGGGTTCCATTTCTTCTTCACTCTTTGAGTCATAGAACAAGGTATCATTAGAAAACTCGAAAGGAAAATGACTTACCTCATTCTCTTCATCTTGTGCAGGAGGGACAGGATCTTGGAGAGCTTCATCAGACTGAAGAGCGTTTACTGGTGCTTCATCCTCATAATTCACGTCTCTAGTTATATCTTTGCTGCATTCTATTGGATTATGGGAGAGGTCTTGCTCCTCTTCAAGGGGTTGATAATGGTCTTCATAAACCTCGTCTTTTATATCAAAGGATTCTTGGTATTGATCATGATATGCTTTCCTGAGATATTCTACAATCTCAGTGATGAATCCTTTGTGGTCTAAGGCTACCATGAGGTTTTGAAGGACATCTTCATACGTTTGGCATTGTGGCTTAGTAAGGTCTATAAACCTACTGATGAGGTGTATGAAAGATGATATACGCCTGTCCTTGCAACAACTCTTAAAACGATCTTGTAAGTAGGATGGTAGAGTGAATAAGAACAATTTTGTAAGAGAATCCTCTCCTCCCAACTTTATCTCGCTCAAATACTCAAAAAAATTTACGATGTGAGGAGTTGGGAGGCCCAAAAACGTTGGAGAGTTGTTTAGCCATTTTGTATCAAAGTAATTCGGATATCCTTGAAAACTTCTGAAATCAATACTCGGATACATTTGTTCCCAGTGTGCCATGATTCCATAACATGAAAATATCACAGAAATTAAGGTGGCACCTTGATAAATATTAGTGGAGTCGCCAGATAATTTGCCTGAAACTATCAAAGGATAAGGGAAAACACCCTAGTGGAGTCGTCAGGTAAGCTTGTAAGATAAGGCCCTTGAGGCAAGGCTTACCGAAAAGATTTGTCGTTTGAGGAGAATTGACTCAGTGTTCCCTGGCAATGGCGCCAAAATGTTATCGCACAGTTTGTAGATAGGTCAAATGGCTATAAGATGGAGGTCAAACTGGCGTAACAGGAACCTATCCCACCCAATGTCACCATGATGGGGAGGTTCTTTCTCTTTAGGGAGGTTAGGCCCAAGGGAAGAGTCCTCAGTAACCTGGATTTTTGAAGAGGCAATAGTTAAAAGGACAAAGGTAAAGTTCCCCCTTCATAGGTCACCACCAAAACAGATAGTCCCAACTAAACAACCAATAATGAAGTGAATCACCAAAGAAGAACACCTGCCCGGAACAAAGCAACAACAAACCAATATATGCAAGCTATAATTCAATGGGTTAGTACTTCATAAGACTATCTGATATTTAAATAAGCAATTATGGCAATAAATATTGACGAAGTCAATGTTTATCAATATAGCAATGCAAATAATATCACTTCCTCAATAGATACTAAAATGACATGGCATTCAATGTAACAAATCAACACACCATCAATTACTACCTAAATCACCATTCAATTGCTCTTTAAACAAGACGTTGTTGCATAAAGATTAGATATTCAAGTATGACGTCAGCAACTTAGGGTTAGCAGTTAGTTAGGGTTTCAATTTAGAAAAGAGTTTTGAGAGTTGTTTGATCACTTTCACTTCAACGTTGGAGGTTTGGATCAGTGTCTTTGGGCTAATAGAATCAATTTAGTGGAGGACGGAAGGGTTGAAGGAGGATGGCTAAGGACTAGAGGGAAGAGTTCTGAAGTCATGTTATGGCAGGGCCTTAGAATCAAAACCCTAGGGGAGAGAGGCTCACTCTGGTGTTGCTAAATCAAGGCCTCGTGCTCTCTCCTCCTTCCTTAGGTTAACTTGGCAAAAACGGCTAGCACGAAAGATAAATCAAGACAAGAGAGTGTAGTGAGGGAGAGTGTTGCTACAACAAGGCTCTATCACTAAACCCTAGAATAAAAACGGCCCTAGGTGTAGATAACCTAGGCTTGGGACGTCTCCTCCTTCTTGACTTCTGGAAAGTACGGCTAGCTTAGGGAGAAGAAGAAATGAGAGTGTAGCTATGGCTAGGCTCCTTCTTCCTTCTTCAATGGCTGAAAATTTCTCTATTAGGGGACATGAGAAAAGGACCTACTTGTGTGCTTGTCACCTAGGGTTTTGATTCAACAAATTATAAATACATGTAAGAAAATAAGACTACAGCCATTCAATCAAGAATTTTTGCAGAAAAATACTTACAATTCATCAAGAAATAACCATGCAAGCCCTAGTTGTAACACCTTCCTTCAAGAGAAAAACCATAAAATGCAAAGAAATTCCTTCCTTCAACAAGTGCGCCTCACTAAACCAGCAAAAATACCCAAGTAGGGCGCTAAAATCAGACCTCACTAATGAGTGAGTAATGTGTTATGATAAAATGAGCCTAAAACTCCTCAATATATACTGTATCAATGACCTAAACTAATTTCTAGGTCATAAAAAGGCCAACAAGGCCATAATACTATTTTTACATTAAATTGTCAAATCAAATCCCTAACGGAGCTGTAAAAAAGGTAAAAGCCCCTTCAAGGGAGGTTTTAGCCCCTTCTAGGGCAAATGAGACATCCAGGAGAAAAACTTAACCCCCCAGGGGTCTCTCCAACATGCCACACGTGCCACTGCTGCCCAGTCTACCTCCAAAAATGTCCATGAAGCTGGATGACATCATGGTGAGGATAGGGACGTCCTGAGCCTTTCAAGGCCAACGTTCCACTGAAAAGGGGTCATTCCCCCTCAGTCGGGCTCTGCCAAAGTGCCTCTGATGGAACTTCCTCTTCTTCTCTAGTGAAAGACCTTGATCAACCACTGTCCTGTCTCTGCCCCCTGATGGGGTCTCAGCATCCACCTGGTGAGCTCTTCAGCCCCATGGAGGTCTGAACTGATCATCTCCCCATGTGTATTGGTCCAAATGGTACATGTCCGTCGGGCATGGTCCTACACATCAAAGATTACGCCCTCCATGGGCTCATCAGTCACCGGAATCATAGCAATGTTAATCACATTTCATCATCAATATTATCAAACATATGCATAAGAGCCTAATACATCAGTCAATATCTCAAAGACATTACAAAAACCTACAATACAAGACTAGATAAAAAGACAAGACATCCTATTGGGCTAGTATCCACAAGAAAAGGAAAGTTTCCAGGAGGACTTCATCCAAGCCATGTAAGTGAGGTGATGTGGCTAGGGGATGTCCAGACATGTGGATGAAGTGAGAGCCAAGGGTGCATAATGTTTTATGTGGGTGCCTTTGTATAAGGCGAGTTGTACCTGTCATGGATGCATTTTTCCAAGCGCGTTCTTGCCTTTATTCTTTTGTTGCTTTATTCTTTTATTTGCTTTTTCTTTTTTTTATTCAAGGGCTAGCCATAGGACACTGCCTTGGCATGGTGACCAGAGCTGACAGTGTTACCCACAAGTACTTTCACAGAGATGAGAAGGTTGGCTCGTGATGAGACCCCCTTTCCCTTGGCCATGCAACCAAAGGTCACTGCCCTGGCGGGGTAACCAAATGGTGGCAATGTCATACTGTTAGGTACCCATGAACCTAATAGCCTGGCTCGTGATGAGACCCCCTATCCTTTGATTAGATCTTATTTCTTATTTTTCGGGTCCCTCTTGTTTCTTGCTGAGAGGCTTTTAATTGCCTTCTCGGGGATCCCTGGGCGAAGCATCTCGAGGTTTCTTTTTTTAGGCTTTTATCTTTTACCAGCTGCTTTTACCAAGACCTATGGGTACAGGCTTGCTAGAGCAATCCCCCTAGTGGCAAACCAAGACCTATGGGTACAGGCTTGCTAGAGCACCCTGTCAATCTCCCCAAGCATGGTCAAGTGGGTTGATGTAATATCCAAGAAGTTGTCAGAGATAAAAGGAATCAGATGCATATATTTAAAGGTTTTAATGATCAAAGGTGACACATACCATGATACCTGGACCAATTACCTCATGGAGCAAGAACCTCCTTCGATACAAGACCAAGCCGAAGGTGATGGATGCTACTGTTGCTGACAAGACGAATCTGATGAGAGAAGAAAAGGATGGGCCCTCCAGGGCTATGCTCGGGTCAATCCTGCTCTCGGTACTCCATGTCTAGGACCTGTGGGCCTCGAGACATGATCTCCTAGTTATCCCTAGAAATTGGGGATAACAGTATGCAAATATCATCTACTTTCTCTCAAACCTTACTTGCCCAAGTCATTTGATTGGTCACAAGAGGAGGGATTTAAGGTTGAAAGAATCAAAGTATTGTATCATTCAAGACGGCTTGGGGTGGAAGAACCCCAATGGAGTGATACTAAGGTGTGTTGATGAGCTAGAGTCTAAGAAACTTTTGGTTGACTTCCATTCAGGATTTTGTGGTGGACACTATGCAGCTAAAACTACCACCCACAAAATCCTCAAAGCAGGTTATTATTGGCCGACCATCTTCTTAGATGTACACAAAATGGTCAGGGGTTTTCAACAGTGTCAGCTATTTTAAGGGAAGAAAAAGCTAACAACCTTGCCTCTTCATCCTGTGGTTGTCGAAGCTCCCTTTCAACAGTGGGGGATTGATTTTATAGGTCAGTTCAAAGACAATTCAAGTAATGGTTTTACTTGGATAATTACTGCCACTGACTATTTCACTAAGTGGGTAGAAGCAATACCCACTAAGCATGCAACCAACAAAGTAGTAATGGATTTCCTTGAAGATAGAATAATCACTCAGTTCGGTGTGCCCGCCAAGATTACCACTGATAATGCCAAGGCCTTCAGTTCTACAGATTTATCTTCTTTCTATTTTAAATATGGCATTGTGTTGTCCCACTCTACAAACTATTATCCCCAAGGTAGTGGTCTTGCTGAATCAAACAACAAAAACTTAATGAATATTCTCAAGAAAATGGTAGGGGATAATAAGAGGTCATGGGACAACAAAATAAAGTTTTCATTATGGGTGGAAAGAATAACCAAAAAGAGTTCCACTGGTAAAATCCCCTTCGAGCTTGTCTACGGTCTTGACGCTACCTTGCCACTTCACCTTAAGCTTCCAGTGTATCAGTTTGTTCAAAAGTATGGTTTAGACAAAGATTTTCAGCAGAACAGGATTGATCAATTGATTGAGTTAGATGAAATCAAACGGAAAGCTTTGGATCAGAGCATAAGGAATCAGAGAAAAATAAAGAAGACCTTTGATAAGTCTTCACGGCAGAGAATCTTTCAGGAAGGGGACATAGTCCTTCTTTGGAACAAAAGAAGGGAAAAGCCAAGGAATCACGAGAAATTTGATAGTTTATGGACAGGTCTATATATTATACAGGGTTCAGTTGGCAGAAATTCTTTCTACTTGAACAGGTTGGATGGTGAGAATTTGGCCCTACCAGTCAACGACCAACTTCTCAAGTTGTTCTTCATAGAGGTCATCTGATGCCCATGGGGGCATCTACTATATCATAATCTCTAACCTTTATCTTTGTATTTTATGCTTTGTCTTTTATGTACATCATTTATTTTATGTATTATATGTACATGTATATATGCTTTGTTGTACTCTATGTATTTGTACATTATCATTTTGCAAATTGTGTATAATGTTGGTTTTTATATGGATATGGTAACTAACATGTGTCAATGATGCAGGAAGCGTAATTCTGGATTCTTGCATGGTCTCCTACAGATTTATAGATCAACCACATGTCCCCATATGGA